>OZ037839.1:1023719-1186219 GCA_964035575.1 Rhynchopus sp. YZ270_cl-10 | reverse complement strand
GCGGCCGCTCGCACCGCCGTGGACGACGTGCTGTTCCGGATTCGCGATCCAAAGCAGCTGGGACAAGCAGTACGCAAGCTGGTCCCGTGGGAGGCGGCCCACACTTACTGCGTGGGTCCGCGGGCCGCGGGCGCACGCTCATGGATGCTGCGGGCATTCCGAAAATTCGCTGCGGAGTCCCCGACGTTGCCGGTCGACCAGGCGGTGGTGAAGTTCCTGTGGTCGAGGCTGGAGGGAGCGTCGCCCCTGACCGTGGCGGGATATTGCGGCAGCCTTCTCCGCGCGCTGGCGGCGGAAGGGGTCGTGGGGGCACGCACAAAACGGGTGCTGGCGACGCGACGGGCGCTCACGAGATTCGGCACACTTCTTCGTCCCCGCCAGGCTCCTCCGGTGGACACCGCAGTGGTGCAGAGCACGGTAGAGGCGTTGCTGGAGCAGGGTTGCGACCGCGAGAGCGCGTTCGTGGCGTTGGTGTGGGTCGCGCGAGCCCGGATGTCCGACGTGCGGTACCTGCTGGTGCGCGACCTGACGTTGGTGTGCGACGAGGGGGTAGAGCCGGGGCTGGAGGTGGCGCTGAAGGAGAAGCAGCAGCGCCAGTGGTCGCCGGTGGTGTACCTGCCGCCAGGGGAGTTGACATGTCGGGTGGTGGCGTGGTGGCAGCGGTGCAGCGCGACGGGTCCGGACACACCTCTCTTCGCGGCCACAGAGGCGGAGTACCAGGCCCTCCTCAAGCGGGTCGTGGCGCGGCTGCCCGCGGGGTCCTGGGCGCACTCTCTGCGCAGGGGGTCAGCGCAGGTGTTGCAGAAGTGGGGGATGGAGCTGGACGGGCTGCAGAGCGCTCTCCGCCACGCGAGCGGAACGCAGACGCGGCGGTACATGATGAGTACCGCCGAGGCAGACCGCAGGAAGGCACGGGAGCAGCTGGACGCGCTGCAGGGGGGTTGGGTGTAGGGTGGTTGTTCCGTGGGCTGGACGGCTGCCCGCTGGGGGAGTATGTGCGTGAGGTGGGTGGTGACGATGTGGACCTGGAGATCGAGGCGTCTGCGTCGCCCCCGCACATGATGGTAGACGACGTCGCTGGGGTTTGGGCTATGCCGTCGGGTGTGAAGCGTCAGGTGCTGGATTCTTTCCCTGTCGGCTTGATTGATTTGGGGGCGTTACGCCGTCTTGTGCCGGCGAAGGCTGGGCTGTTCGCGATGCTTGACGACATTGCGACGTTCCGTGCGCAGCTGACGGGGTCAGGGGTGACGATGCCGGGCCCCCCCTCCAAACTCCAGGACGACATGCTGAAGGCGTGCGTGAGTGGCGGTGTTCTGCGCACGGAGAGGCGGGCTTTTCCTTCGGTGTGCGGGCTGTCTGTGTTTCCGCTGGCGAAGACGAACGGCAAGATGCGTCTCATCGTTGACGCACGGCCGTTGAACACGGCGATGCACTCCCCGCCTAAGTTCAGCCTCCCTTCACCATACGAGCTTTCGGAACTCATCCTCCGTGGGGGCGCTACG
The DNA here is from genome assembly GCA_964035575.1 of Rhynchopus sp. YZ270_cl-10. Lineage (NCBI taxonomy): Eukaryota > Euglenozoa > Diplonemea > Diplonemida > Diplonemidae > Rhynchopus > Rhynchopus sp. YZ270_cl-10. The sequence goes on along the minus strand of OZ037839.1, from coordinate 1,184,717 downwards.
CATGCTGTCGTGGCGGATTTCAAAGGGTTTTTCTGGCAATTCCCTTTATCCGCGGAGGTGGGGCAGTTTTTTGGTGTGCGGCAGGGTGCGCGTCGCATGCAGCTTACCCGCATGGCGATGGGGTGGTCGTGGGCGGCGGTGATTGCGCAGGAGACGTCGCTGGGGCTGCTCGGGGATATGGCGGGGGTGTGTGCTGCTGCGTGGATCGACGACAACCTCATTCTGGGGAAGTCGGCGGAGCAGGCGTCGGCGAGGCTGCGGGGGTTTTTGCGCCGAGCGGACGAGGTGGGCGCTGAGGTGAACCGCGCGAAGTCGACGCTCACGCCGGTGCAGGTGGTTGTGTACGCCGGGATTGAGTGGGACCTGCGGGCACGATGCAGGCGGCTGCCGGGGGAGTGGCGTCGGAAGGCCCGAGTCGTGCTGGACGCCTTGCTGGCGGCGTCGGGTCCCTCGCTGCGCGACGTGTGGAAGGGCATCGGGGCCGTCATCTGGGCCACGTATGCGATGGGTGACCGTTTCTGCAGTGTGCCGGATATGTTGGCGTGGATTCGGGCGCGGGGTGCCGAGGTGTCTGCGGGCGCCATTGACTGGGATGACCAGGTGCAGATTTCTGCGGGCATGCGGTCGGACTTGCAGGTGTTTGTGGAGCGGCGTCTGGTGCCGGATGTGTGGCGCGTCCCCAGGTGGAAGCTGTCGCCGGAGGCGGGGTGTGATGCTGTGGTGTGGTCGGATGCTTGCCCCGAGGGGTGGGGGTTCATTGTCCGGACGTGGGCTGGCGAGCGCGCTTTCCGGAAGTGGGGCACGTGGTCCACGGTCGAGGACATTTTCCTTTTGGAGTTACGGGCAATGGCCTGGGGCGTGCTGCATGCTGTGCGGGGTGGCGCCCGAAGGATTCTGGTGGTGGGTGACAACGCCGCGGTGGTTGCTGTGCTGGAGAAGGGCCACTGTGCGGTCAGGTTGGGGAACACGGTCCTGGAGGGCCTGTTTCGGGTCACGGACGGTGCGGGTGCGGGTATGTTGTCGCGCTGGATTGCGACGGACCGTATGCCGGCGGACGAGCTGTCACGCTGGGGCACCGCTGGGCAGGACTGGGCCGACCCCCCGTCGGACGGCGTGGTGGTCGACGGCGGCGGTTTTGTGTGGACGGACGATTGAAGTCCTTAGATTATTCTTATTTTAGATTACCTTCTGTTTTTTCATCTAGCTTTTCATTAAAGCTGCTTCCCTGCCCTGTTTTTGTGTCCGCTGTTTTGCACAGTGGCCTTTGCTTTCTCTTTTTTCTGGATGCCTGCGCCCGTTGAGGCTTGGTGTCGTATCATTGGCTTTTTGTTTACTCCGGTTTTGCATCTGGGCCCCCGCGGGGCCCAGTGTGTGTGTTTGTGGTTGTGGTGGATGCTCTCGTGGCCTACTGGGTTAAAATATTCTACGTGACGGATGTCATGAGGTTGTTTCGGCCTCCACATTCGCCCCCCTCATCGTAGCGCCTCTTTTCGAGATAAAAAGTATCCCCCTTCCCTCCTCTCCATTTTATCATTTTTCATTGCTGTTCGCCCCTCGCGGGTCTTTTTAGGTAATCTCTATCTATCCCAGATCTCCCTCCCCCTCCCCCTCCCCCTCCCCCTCCCCCTCCCCCTCCCCCTCCCCCTCCCCCTCCCCCTCCCCCTCCCCCTCCCCCTCCCCCTCCCCCTCCCACCTTCCTCCCCCTCCCCCTCCCCCTCCCCCTCCCCCTCCCCCTCCCCCTCCCCCTCCCCCTCCCCCTCCCCCTCCCCCTCCCCCTCCCCCTCCCCCTCCCCCTCCCCCTCCCCCTCCCCCTCCCCCTCCCCCTCCCCCTCCCCCTCCCCCTCCCCCTCCCCCTCCCCTCCCCCTCCCCCTCCCCCTCCCCCTCCCCCTCCCCCTCCCCCTCCCCCTCCACCTTCCTCCCCCTCCCCCTCCCCCTCCCCCTCCCCCTCCCCCTCCCCCTCCCCCTCCCCCTCCCCCTCCCCCTCCCCCTCCCCCTCCCCCTCCCCCTCCCCCTCCCCCTCCCCCTCCCCCTCCCCCTCCCCCTCCCCCTCCCCCTCCCCCTCCCCCTCCCCCTCCCCCTCCCCCTCCCCCTCCCCCTCCCCCTCCCCCTCCCCCTCCCCCTCCCCCTCCCCCTCCCCCTCCCCCTCCCCCTCCCCCTCCCCCTCCCCCTCCCCCTCCCCCTCCCCCTCCCCCTCCCCCTCCCCCTCCCCCTCCCCCTCCCCCTCCCCCTCCCCCTCCCCCTCCCCCTCCCCCTCCCCCTCCCCCTCCCCCTCCCCCTCCCCCTCCCCCTCCCCCTCCCCCTCCCCCTCCCCCTCCCCCTCCCCCTCCCCCTCCCCCTCCCCCTCCCCCTCCCCCTCCCCCTCCCCCTCCCCCTCCCCCTCCCCCTCCCCCTCCCCCTCCCCCTCCCCCTCCCCCTCCCCCTCCCCCTCCCCCTCCCCCTCCCCCTCCCCCTCCCCCTCCCCCTCCCCCTCCCCCTCCCCCTCCCCCTCCCCCTCCCCCTCCCCCTCCCCCTCCCCCTCCCCCTCCCCCTCCCCCTCCCCCTCCCCCTCCCCCTCCCCCTCCCCCTCCCCCTCCCCCTCCCCCTCCCCCTCCCCCTCCCCCTCCCCCTCCCCCTCCCCCTCCCCCTCCCCCTCCCCCTCCCCCTCCCCCTCCCCCTCCCCCTCCCCCTCCCCCTCCCCCTCCCCCTCCCCCTCCCCCTCCCCCTCCCCCTCCCCCTCCCCCTCCCCCTCCCCCTCCCCCTCCCCCTCCCCCTCCCCCTCCCCCTCCCCCTCCCCCTCCCCCTCCCCCTCCCCCTCCCCCTCCCCCTCCCCCTCCCCCTCCCCCTCCCCCTCCCCCTCCCCCTCCCCCTCCCCCTCCCCCTCCCCCTCCCCCTCCCCCTCCCCCTCCCCCTCCCCCTCCCCCTCCCCCTCCCCCTCCCCCTCCCCCTCCCCCTCCCCCTCCCCCTCCCCCTCCCCCTCCCCCTCCCCCTCCCACCTTCCTCCCCCTCCCCCTCCCCCTCCCCCTCCCCCTCCCCCTCCCCCTCCCCCTCCCCCTCCCCCTCCCCCTCCCCCTCCCCCTCCCCCTCCCCCTCCCCCTCCCCCTCCCCCTCCCCCTCCCCCTCCCCCTCCCCCTCCCCCTCCCCCTCCCCCTCCCCCTCCCCCTCCCCCTCCCCCTCCCCCTCCCCCTCCCCCTCCCCCTCCCCCTCCCCCTCCCCCTCCCCCTCCCCCTCCCCCTCCCCCTCCCCCTCCCCCTCCCCCTCCCCCTCCCCCTCCCCCTCCCCCTCCCCCTCCCCCTCCCCCTCCCCCTCCCCCTCCCCCTCCTCCCCAGTTAACTTGTTAAAGCAGCTTTGCTGCGACATGGGGAGATCTGGTGTTACTGTAGATGATAGTATAAGATGCTTTGGTCCATTTTTGCTTTTATTACCTCTTTGCTCTGCAAAGGTTGGAACGGGAAAGTCAAAACACACCACCTTCATCAGGAATTTTTTCCACAAATTTGTTTCCCCGGTGTGTTTTCCTTCCCTCGTACGAATATGGACTTGACAGCTGAGTTTGAGGGGCGCAAGGCCTGTCACTTCAAGGTGAGTGAAGTGATGCGCGTATGTTGTGCGGGAGCGCCAGATGTGGTGAAGACGGCGCTGAAGGATTCCTTCTTGCCGGGGGACTACATCCTGGCAACCCTGGCAGGATTGGGGGGTGTGGTGACGGAGAGCGACCTGCGGCAATTGGTGATTGAGGTCACCAGGTCGAATGAGGCGGCGTGGGAGAAGACGAAGCCCCGCCGTCTCGCCCTCTTTCTGGCCACGGTGAGGAACGGCCTTGGGGACGTGACCTTTGCGCAGTTGCTGAGTGGCGAGGACGCGGCATCTTTCCCTTGCTCTGAGGACGTATCTTCTCCGAAGGCCTCTGTGGAGACAGAGGAGCAGGCAGTGGCGGCCGAGGCAGTGAAGAAACGTTTTGTGTTTGCGCCGGTGGTACGCGAGACTGATGGGCAGGACCGCATCGCCGCTTTCGAGGCCGCACAGGACTTCCCAGACGACCAACCGGACGACCGCAGCGACATCCGCAGTGACGACATGGGGCCCGACGCTGAAACCGTGGCACTCAATCCGACGCGTTGGCAAGAACTCGACAGGTTTGGCCAAACCGAACTGTTGGAGCAACTCGCAAAATACGTGCCTGATAAGGAAGGGGACACACGGGACGCGGCACGCGGAACTCTGAACCTGATCCAGAAGATTCTGAAGGGGAAGAACATGGGGGACCTCCTCGTGATCCTCCTGGACGACCTGCTATGTGTGCACTACCGTTTCACGATGGGGCTGGAGGCGGCCAGGGCGTTCCGTTCCCGTACATCGATGGGCACTTCGACCACCCCCCAACGCCGTGCAGCGATGCTGGCAGCGACGGCAGCGAATGCGCGCTTTGCAGGCACGAAGAGACGCCACAGCACCACCTCCTCCAACAACTACAACGACAGGGGATCGAAGCGCACGAGGTTCGACCCATCGGCGACCTTCGGACGGAAAGGAGGCAAAGGGGGGAAGCCTTTTCGCCAGTAGCCACCACCGCGTCAACATCAACAACAACACCATCTACAACTCCGGGGGAAACAAGGGTCAAAATACTGGGTCGAACAGAACGAACTATGGGGTGAATCGACGTCAAAAATCACATCAACTACAACAAACAAAGAGGGACGAGGGACGACAGAAGGGAGAAAAGGGACGAACAGGGACGAGGAACTCCCCAAGGAACTGGGTCACAGTGCGACAGAGCGACACGGGGCGAACAGGGCCGAAACTGGTGACGGACCCGGTGACCCCGCCCAAGGAGGTCCTGCCCCCACCACACCTACCGGAGCACATGTCGCTTGGGACGAGGAAGATGTCGCTGCAGAGGGCGAAAGCTGTGGAGGACTTGGTGTTTGCGGAACGAGACGGGAAGGTACTGGGGAAGCTGCTGCACCGGACGCTGGAATGGGACCAGCTCGGTCAGTTTGCGAACGCCCCGAAGTACCGGGCGGAGCAAGACCGGGTCTTCGACCGGTTTATGGAGTGGCGTGCGACGCAGCGCGACGGCCTCCCCCCCGACGACCTCATCATCGGCTACGCGCACAGGATGCTGGCATCGGCTTCTCCGAAGACTGTACAGACCTACGTGGAGGTGATCGTGCGAAAGTCGCTGAGCATGGGCATGCGAGGAGTTCGAACGCGGAAGCTGCTGGAGGCAAAGAAAGGACTTATACGTTTGAGCACGATGATCCGCCCGCGACAGGCACCACCAATGACCACCACAGAAGCTTCAACTGCAATAGAGACGCTGTGGTCGCAAGGGAACAAGCCGGCTGCAGCACTGGCCGCGATTGCATGGGTATCGAGAGCTCGCGTTCCCGACCTGCGCTTCATCACGAAGGTAGATTGGAGGGAATTCCGCTCGGACACACCGCAGAAGCTGGACACCGTGGGGGGGGAATTCTTTGCGCGGGAGAAAGGATGCAAGGGATGGCGGCCCCCCATCAACATGCCTCCAGGGAGACTGACTGCGGTAGCGGTGAGATTCATGCGAAGCATCAAGGACGAAAAACAGCTAGTCTTCGGCGGGAATTCAAATGTGTACGAAAGCCTGAAACGTGCTATGAAGAAGGTGTTTCCCAACGCAGCATGGCTACATTCGTTACGACGGGGGGCGATCCAGGAGGTGGAGAAGACGGGAGTGGAAAGAAGCGAGCTGCGGGAGCTCCTCAGACACGCGAACGAAGCAGAGACGGTGCGTTACCTGAGGACGAACACACGGGGTCGACGAACGCTGGAGGCGAATCTGCTGTCTTCTCTTCAGTGATTCGGGGTCTGCAGGAGGGCTATCGGGGGATATTGGAGGAACATGAGAATGAGGTATCGGGTGAGCAGTCCGGAGAGTCTTCCCTGACGTGGCCCGATTTGGGTAAGCCACCCCCCAGACAGGCAAAGCTTGACTCCTTCCCGACCTCCACCATCAACGTGCAACGTCTGTCGCAACTGGCGACGGAAGCGGGTATGGACCCACATTTCGCAAGCTGGATGACGAACCCTAACGCTATTTCGGAGGTGAAGTCAGGCAAGATCCCCATCCCAGGACCGAAATCCAACCTCCCTCCCTCTTTTGTGTCGGCATGTTTGAAGGCTGGTGTCTGCATGAAGGTGACGAAACGTGAGTGTGTCCGCGGAGTGGTCAAGGTGTTTACGGTTCCGAAGTCTGATCCGCTGATTCACCGCACGGTGATTGACGGCCGTCCCATCAACTGCGTGATGCCAAAGCCCCCAAAGTTCCACCTCTTCGCCCCGCCGCACCTGTTCCACATCCTGAAGCACAGGAAGGCTACGTGGTTGGCAAAAATAGACCTGAAAGGATTCTTCCACCAACTTCCTATCCACAACAACGTCTCCTCTTTCTTCTGTTTTCGCGTCGGGCAAAGCTGGTACAGATGGACTCGGGTGCCGATGGGCTGGTCTGTGGCCCCCTACATAGCACAGAACACAGCGGAAGCGCTTGTGGGTAGAGCAGTGGGCGTGCGTGCGATGGTGTACTTGGACGACATCCTTGTCTTCGGAGAGTCTTGTGAAGGAGTTCAGGCATCGGTAGCAGGGATCCTGGAACGGTTCAGTTTTGCAGGAGCAGAAATAAACGAGAAGAAATCGTGCCTCAGCCCAGTGCGGACTTTGGAGTACATTGGTGTGGAGTGGTCACCTGAGCAGGGTGTATTGCGGTTTCCGAGCACGTGGAGGGAGAAGGTGATGCTGATTTTTGTTTCATTTGCGTCTGCGTGGAAGTTGTCGATTCGGCGCATATGGCAGATGGTGGGTATTGCTATGCGAGTGCTACATGTCCTGGGCGTTCCGCTGTGTCACTTCGACGCCATACTCCGGTGCCTCAGTGGGTGGTCCACGAAGATCGTGAGAGGCGAACTGGACTGGGACGTAGAGGTGGTGATCCCGGATGACTTGCGGAGGGAGATGGCTGAGATTGTCGATGCTTTCGTGCGCCCCATTCGGGATTTTTCATTGCCGGAGCCGGCTTCTGCATGGGACACGGTGGTGTGGACGGACGCGAGTACGACTGGTTGGGGCATTGTGTGGCAGCACCTGGACGATGCCGAGGCCGGGGCGGACTGGGGACAGTGGGTGCAGGCTGCGACGCACCGCGACATCTTCCTGCTGGAGGCAGAAGCTGCGATGAAGGGCATCAGAGCTGCATTGGAGAGCGGTTCCTCAAAGAGTGGGACCCTCCTGCTGGTGGACAACGAGGGCTTGGCGCATGCGATCAGACGGGGACATACAAAGTCTCGTCTAGGGAACCTATTTTTACGTTATATTTTTTCTTTTGTGCAACCACACCACCTTCGTGTTGAGTGGATCGCCTCAGAGGAGAACAGCACTGCGGATCAGTTATCCCGGCGCACACATCTCTCTGAGGGAACGATAGCGGTACCGCTGTGTTGGGACCGTGTTCACAAGAAGGTTGATTCTTTTGGTTTTTCAGAGTGATATGCATTTGTGATTTCTTTTATTCTTTCTCTTTTTCTCTTGTCCTTTCTTCAAAAGAGTGTGGTGGTCGTACACATGTCAATCGGACTGGAAACGATGTACCAAAGCGGTATATGGTGTGTTTTCCTTCCCTCGTACGTCACAATAAACGAAACCCCTCCTCACATTGTTTTTGTTGCGCTTTCAGGACCTCATCGACGGATCACTATTTGTACACCAGATCTCCTCCCCAGTTAACTTGTTAAAGCAGCTTTGCTGCGACATGGGGAGATCTGGTGTTACTGTAGATGATAGTATAAGATGCTTTGGTCCATTTTTGCTTTTATTACCTCTTTGCTCTGCAAAGGTTGGAACGGGAAAGTCAAAACACACCACCTTCATCAGGAATTTTTTCCACAAATTTGTTTCCCCGGTGTGTTTTCCTTCCCTCGTACGTCACAATAAACGAAACCCCTCCTCACATTGTTTTTGTTGCGCTTTCAGGACCTCATCGACGGATCACTATTTGTACACCAGATCTCCCCCTCCCCCTCCCCCTCCCCCTCCCCCTCCCCCTCCCCCTCCCCCTCCCCCTCCCCCTCCCCCTCCCCCTCCCCCTCCCCCTCCCCCTCCCCCTCCCCCTCCCCCTCCCCCTCCCCCTCCCCCTCCCCCTCCCCCTCCCCCTCCCCCTCCCCCTCCCCCTCCCCCTCCCCCTCCCCCTTCCCCCTCCCACCCTCCTCCCCCTCCCCCTCCCCCTCCCCCTCCCCCTCCCCCTCCCCCTCCCCCTCCCCCTCCCCCTCCCCCTCCCCTCCCCCTCCCCCTCCCCCTCCCCCTCCCCCTCCCCCTCCCCCTCCCCCTCCCCCTCCCCCTCCCCCTCCCCCTCCCCCTCCCCCTCCCCCTCCCCCTCCCCCTCCCCCTCCCCCTCCCCCTCCCCCTCCCCCTCCCCTCCCCCTCCCCCTCCCCCTCCCCCTCCCCCTCCCCCTCCCCCTCCCCCTCCCCTCCCCCTCCCCCTCCCCCTCCCACCTTCCTCCCCCTCCCCCTCCCCCTCCCCCTCCCCCTCCCCCTCCCCCTCCCCCTCCCCCTCCCCCTCCCCCTCCCCCTCCCCCTCCCCCTCCCCCTCCCCCTCCCCCTCCCCCTCCCCCTCCCCCTCCCCCTCCCCCTCCCCCTCCCCCTCCCCCTCCCCCTCCCCCTCCCCCTCCCCCTCCCCCTCCCCCTCCCCCTCCCCCTCCCCCTCCCCCTCCCCCTCCCCCTCCCCCTCCCCCTCCCCCTCCCCCTCCCCCTCCCCCTCCCCCTCCCCCTCCCCCTCCCCCTCCCCCTCCCCCTCCCCCTCCCCCTCCCCCTCCCCCTCCCCCTCCCCCTCCCCCTCCCCCTCCCCCTCCCCCTCCCCCTCCCCTCCCCCTCCCCCTCCCCCTCCCCCTCCCCCTCCCCCTCCCCCTCCCCCTCCCCCTCCCCCTCCCCCTCCCCCTCCCCCTCCCCCTCCCCCTCCCCCTCCCCCTCCCCCTCCCCCTCCCCCTCCCCCTCCCCCTCCCCCTCCCCCTCCCCCTCCCCCTCCCCCTCCCCCTCCCCCTCCTTTTCCTCATTTTTACTGTTTTAGAATAATTATTATATATCACACAATACTATGAGCGAAGTTGTTCACAAAGGAAAAGCTGCAACACCGGAGCAGGTGAAGTGCTGTGGACCGATGGTCTTGCAGCAAAGATGGGAGGCTGATACAGACCGCAAGCGGTGCAAGGTGTGCGACGTGGGCTTCATCCGGCTCCTGAAGAGGAAACACCACTGTAGACGGTGTGGCGTCGTCGTCTGCAATTCATGTGCACCCATCCGGAACTGCTGCGGTGTCCGAATCTGCAAAGGCTGTGGCATGACCATCAGCTATAAAAAAACTGACTACTCCGGCCCCTCAACCAAGAAAAAACCTGACCAATGGAACCTTTAAAAAAAAGACCCCCTTTTTTTTTTTGCTGTGTTACAGTCGTGACACAAAAAAAAAGTGCAAAAAAGGGGGAAAATAGAAAACTTCAGGTGCAACTAGAAGGACAAACGGAAGATTTTTTCTTTTTGTCACACCATGATGTGTCGAAGAAGAACCAACTCCGTGTCCTTTCGTTCTATTTTCTATTTTCAAGTTGGTCTGCAAACACAATGGAGGTTAAAGCTGCCAGCCTAGTGTACTAACTGCGGGAAGGTGTTTTTTTTTTTGGGTTTTTGGTGTACAATGATGAAGGGAATGAATTGATTTGCGGTTTCCTGGTTGTCAGCCAACGGTGAAACCACAAGAAAAGTTATTTCCTTCACCGTCATGCGAAAGGGGGAGGGGGAGACGGCAATGTTGTCGATCCTCTCATGTATCTGCTCGTTTATCCATTCATTTACAGGTCTCTCACGCTAGCTCAGTTTGTTCCCGTGGCTATCTTGTGATAGTAGTCTATAATCAAACATTTTTTTTTTTTTTTTTTGGAACGCTGAGCGGTTAGCGTGAGGCCTGGCTCGTTTCATCAAAAAAAAAAAATACGTAAATTTAATAAATTGTTCAGTTATGTCTTTTTTGTTCCGTTTGTTTTTGTTTTTGTTTTTGTTTTGTTTTATTGTTAGTGTCTGAACCCCGCACCCTTGCGGTTCTTTCAGCTAGCAAAACCCTTTTAAGATGACTTACTGGGGGGGGCCGAATAGTAGACCCCGGGTCCACTATTAGGCGAACCGACGGGTATAAATCGGGGGTCTCAGAAAAAAAAATTTTTTTTTCCAAGTTGAATAGTAGACCCCCCCTAAATAGTAGACCCCCCCAAAATTTTTTTTCTGTATTTTTACTAAAACCCTCCTGTCGATGAGGCTGATAGGGTGTGTCAAAATATACTGATTTTTGCTTCTTTGGAAAGATTTGTCACAAAATCTATCCAAAGAAAGAAAAATCAATTTGAAATTTGTAGTTGATCCCCTCTAAAATTTTTCCGCGACTTCCGCAAAAAGTCAAAAAAAACGAAAACCTGGGGGGGGTCCACTATTCAGCGGAAAAAAAAATTTTCCCCCAGAATTTCTCAGGGGGGGTCCACTATTCAAAGGAAAAAAAATTTAAAAAAACCCAGAATTCCCAGGGGGGGTCTACTATTCAAGGGGGGTCTACTATTCAGGGGGGGTCCACTATTCGGCCCCCCCCAGTAAGCAGTGCTTAGGATCGTTTTTTTTTTTTTTTTTTTTTTTTTTTTTTTTTTGCAAATTTTCCTTTTTGTTTTGTTGCCAATCGTGGTTGCTATCTTTGTGATAGCAGGTGAAATGTGCTCTGTGCGTATCTTAGCTCTTCCAAAAAAGAAAATATAATATAGTAGAGTTCATCCTCGGGTGTCTACACTAATACAACCAAGTTTTCAAGGAAAAAAGAATACCATTGTTGTTGTTGTTGTTGTTGTTGTTGAGGATTAGTCATCTCTTTGAACATTGAGGCCCTAGTTCCACTCCTGAGGCGGAGGGCAATTAGACGACATTGACCCATTTTTTTTTAAAGATGTCTTTTTACTCGTGGGGTGTATTGCATCTTTCACGGAGGGTTTCCCCCCCCCCTTTTTTTTCCCTCTCAAATTCGCAAAATATTCCCATTTTTTTCATTTCTTTGTGTGCAATTTTTTGTTATTTTTTTTTTTTTGTGAGTTGTGGTACTACAGAATTTCTCTTTAAATGCACGGGCATATGCTAAAAGTACTTCGTCTTGTTTGACGTGACCTTTCTCATCCGATTCAGCCGTTAAATCGGAACACTGACCTCAGGATGTTTTTGTGTGCAAAAAGTATCATGGAACGTCTAAGTAAGAGAAAATGGTTGCCAGAAATCATAAAGAAAATTATTTTATTGCCGCAAAAAAAAGGGCCCCATTTCTTTGAAATAAACGTTCAGTTGTCAGTTTTGGAACAACATTTGACATCACGGACTGGGCTGAAGGTAGGTAGAAAAAATCTGGTCTCAGGACCGGAAATGAATGAAATAAAAAAAAAGTCATTTTCCCCGCCCCCTCAAACATTGTTTATCTTATCATTTGGTTCGTCGTGTCGGACATTGCAAGGTCCATACCATGTCATTAGCCTCGATGACCCTATTGATTAACCCTTACAATTTTGATTTTGCTGTGCTCCACACTTCATGTATCACTCAAATGCCTCTCAATGCCAACCAAACAATACACATCAAATCATAGCTTATCGATAAGATAATGACAGCAAATCACAACAAAAAGAAAAAAACAACCCCACAAGGGTTAACTCTTCTATACTGCTTAGACACCCGAATCCACCCGAAGTTTCCATTGTCAACACCATCTTGCTTTTTGAAGGCGACACTTCCTCACGAGACTTACTCCTAGGCCTTCCCACAATCGTCTACTCCAATCATAGAAGACTTAAAGAACGTACAAGAGGAATAAAAGACCATGGTGACATACATGCATTCGTAGAGGTTTCTAGCTGGAGGGGAACAGTGGAGAAGGGTATAAATGGGTTTTGTTGATGGCGCGCGACACATCGATGTTTCCTGCAATGTCCTCGAACGCAGTGCATTTGGTCAACCAGCGAGCCTCCATCGGTGAATGCGGGAGCCCCTTATTGGTGGCGTTCAGCTCCACTTGTTTCTTCAGGCTTACGAAATGACTCTGTGTTCCTGCTAGCGAAGATCATTGCATGTACCCACTCAGATCCGTGAGGAAAGGGCAATCTTCACAGGCGTCTGGTTCTGCCTGAATCTGATTGTGTCGTTTAAACAGCGATAGACACAGTGGTATACTACGGGGGTTGGTTTTCAATGGCTTTTTATGACTGTTTAGTGATTTTAGTTGTTAGTGTGGGGGTGTTGGGATAAATGTCAAGTAGATCCCCCCCACTCCCAGGTACGGTTTCCTCCATGTCTTTTACGTATTTTATTCTTAAAAAACCATATTTTAGAAGACCGTAAAAAAACGTAGCACGCGTCTTCTTCTTAAGAGACGTTAGGGAGGCTTACAGTGTGACACAGAATTAATGGCCGATGACGACATTTTGTAAAAATTGTTATATTATTCTAAAAAATAGGCAAAATTTGACTCATTTCATTGCATTTTCAACTGGCCGTGTATGAAAAGTGTGTGTGTGGGGAAAATATTAACATGGAAATATCCCTTTTTGGTAAAAAAGGGTGTATGTGTAAAAAAAAAAAATACAGTGTAGCAGTACAAACGAGTGGGTGCACAAAAATAAATAGAGCATGCATTAGTATTTTGTGTGCATTCCGTTGGAATTGCGAACTGCGTCTAGGCGTCGTGGCATTGGCATGATGTAACGTGCAACGAAGCTATTGTCCATCTTGGACCATTCCTTGTTGATGGCACGTTTAAGTGCTGACACGTCTTTGGGCTCCCGTTCGTTGACTGCAGTCTGCAGCTTGGCCCACAGGTTCTCAATAGGATTGAGATCAGGGGAGTTGCCTGGCCAGTCAGCTTTAGGGAGGAACGAGAAAGGTTGGGAGGAGAGGAATGCTTGAGTAACGTTCGCAGTGTGGCAGGGTGCCCCATCCTGCTGAAACGTGTAGCTACTGTCAGGCAGGAGTTCTTTTATTTCTTTGAGCGCTTTCTGTAAGACGAGCGTACGGTACTTCTCTGCATTGAGAGCACCGTCATAGAAATAGAGCTTCGTCTTACCTCTGGTGGTGATTCCTCCCCAGACGTGAACCTTCTGCGTAGCCCTGACCTTATCAACGGTTGGGGGCGGCTCATCACCATCTGCAACCCAGACAACATCGTTCTTCTTGCTCACCCGAGAAAAAAGCCAAAAGTCTTTTTCATCGGTGAACATCACCTTTGACCAGTCGGTGTTTCGATGCGTTTCAGCAAACTCTATCCGGGCAGTGATGTTCTTTTCCGAGAGCTTTGGTTTGCTCTTCGTTTGAACGGGCTTCAGCCCCTTCTCCTTCAGGCACCTGCGGACACTCTCCCTCGAAATCTGTAGTCGCGACGCTACTTTCCTGCAAGACTGAAACCGCTTGCCCCGCATGTGTCTAACCACCCTATTCTTAACGGTGTCGGTGGTGGCCGATCTCTTGCGTCCCCTCCCTGGCTTGTCCGAAAAATTCCGCTCTCCAGCGCGGTACTCCTTCACCCACCTACCCAAACTCCTCTTCGCAACGTTCAGCAACTCCGCCACCTCATCATGGCTCTTACCGCCAACAACGACTAGCGACGCTGCCTGTAGGCGCAACCCTTCCCTCGTGGCCTCAGTGTTCACTTTACCCTTAACCATTATATTTTTGCTTTTATTGTGTTCCTGGGCGTAAATATTTTATGTTTTGGGGGTGTTTTGAATATGTCCTTGTCAAAATTTGCCGTTTTTTTATAAAATGTCTTCATCGGCCATTAATTCTGTGTCACACTGTATTTCCACCCCATCCCACCCCCTTTTTTTGAAAAAAAAAAAAAAAAAACTTCACCTCAGTTGCCCTTCCCCTCCTTCTCCTCCTCTTTCTCCCTCTGAATATGCCAGAACCAAACGACAACGACGAGGAATCTCAGGTAACACTTCCTGTCGCACCCGGGTCCGACACCGCAAGCGGCATGGTCGGCAGCAACACCTCGACAATACCTACCTTACGCAGCCCGCCCAACGCTCCTCTGTGGAAGGCACCCACAAAGCGTTCGCTGGCCTCCTTACTACCTGGCACCGTCACCGCACCCAAGGAGAGAAAGGCATTTCGCAACACGATTAAACCGTTGTACTTCTTCTCCGATGTCACGCAAACCCTTAAACACACGAAACGCCCCCTCCTCGGCCAGCCTAAGAAGAAGCGGGTACTGCTCATTGGATACAAACGGATTTATTTATGCAAACACGACGCTGCAGACTATGTCACCAAACCTCTGATTGAAGACATCGAAGGTGTCGTACAGCTTCGCGACGCTCGCTTAGGGGTTATCTTTGCGAGGCAACAACACGACTCAACGAATGACCCGGTTTATGACCTTCTCCTAGAGTTCCCTCATGTTATGCTTCGCGATGAAGCGCTTTTAGTCATTTTGAAGCTTGCTGTAGCGAACCTTGGGGTCGCTGACGCAGGCGTTCTCCCCACACTGTACACCCTCAGCAACGGTGGTGCACCGGAAGACATTCTGCACCTCTCAAAAGACGACGCGCACATCGGATCTTCACGCGGTGAATACCTGAGACGCCTGGCATACCCTCAAGGGGTGCAGCCGGCAGCATCTCCTGTTCGACTTCCAGGGTCACCTCGGCTGTCATTAGGGTCCCGCTCACGGAGCTTGCGGAGACAGAGCTCTGTCGGAACTGATGTCAGTGGATACTCAAATATCCGTTCTTTCGCCGAAGGATCGCCAAGACGGAGCAGACGCGGCTCTTCCCCACCTCCCCCGCAAAGCGAGGGGGAGGAGGACTACGACTCCCCCAGCCGCTCTGCCTCGGAGGAGAGCGAAAGCTCCTGGGGGTCCCCGCCTTCGACGCCGGCATCTCCACCTCCCGGGTCGCCTACTGTGTCGTTCCGGTTGGGCAGCATTCCGAGGCGGGAAAGTGTTTACTCCCAAAGAGTGACCTTTGGGAAAAGGAGAAGTCGAAGTGCAAACCCGGTACGCTCAGGGAGTGTTGTCTCGAGGCATGAGTATGATGGTGCGAGGAGGCGGTGCAAGGAGTTGGACTCGATGGTGTGCGATTTGCGGAGGGAGTTGGGGGATGCTTCCAGGCATTGGAGTGATTCGTGCCAGGCGGCGCATGCGAACTCAGAGGCAGTGAGGCAGCAGTGCGAGGCCGAGAGGCTGCTGGCGTTGCAGCAGCAGGTCCGCATGCTCACCTCACAGAACGCAGCGCTGCAGTCGGAGAACACCTCGCTCCGTCTGCAGCTCTCCCACGCCAGCGTCTCCACCACCCTCCTCGGCCGCCAAGCAGCGCATCTCCGCACCACACCACACTCTCCGTTCTACAATACATCATCCCCTGAGATGCCAAAGCGATAGTCAGGCGTTTTTTGCCGAAATTTCGAAGAAGGTCTCGAGAAAGGCAAAAAAAAGTGCGAATTTGCTGTAGTTTTTGCCCAAGAGGTGATTTTGTTGCATTTCCGAGCCAATCCCGGCTTGTGGTGGGGTTTTTGAGGAATGATAGACAAAATTTCAGTGACTTAAATTTTCACAAAATATGAACCCATACACGTAAACAAGGTTCATTTTTAGTCTGAAAACCCAACTTTAGATGAAATTGTGGTGTTTTTGTTTTGCACCAATGTACTGAAGAAGCTCCATCGGTGATGTAGTGATCGGTGGGGTTTCAGTCAGAGATTTATACACCATAGTAGAACTGAGGCTGAACCTCACTTTTGAAAAAAAAAAAAAACTTTTGCAGATTTGGAGAAAAAGTTTTTTGCGTTTTTTTGGGGAACTGGGTTGCTGACCGCACCATGAAATCCCGACCATACAGGCTGTACCCAATTTTTTTTTGCCTGCGGCGTCATTTTTGGCAGCTACACTAATCCAATTTTTTTTCAAAACAGTATTGTACATTTTATTTTTCTAGCCTTTGTTGAATGATTGTAAAGAATGAAATAATTTTAAAAAACGGACTATTTTCATTTTGCGAACCCCCCCTGCCACCCACTACTTACAAAGTACTCCAATGAAATACAATACAAAACAAACAAACTTTCAAACCCCCGCCTGCCACACACTTTAGTAGAAGTATACTACAGTTTCTAACGCACCCGCCCTTTCCTCAACACCGTACCGTATATAGTCTGCTCTTTACTTAGGTAGGGGGGGGGAGGTTAAGGAAGGGGTGGGGGGAAAAAAAGCGACAGGAAATATTAAAGCAGATGGCAGCTACCGACATTGACGTCGTGCCTGCACGCAGTGGGAGGGAAAACCAACGTTATGATGATGCTGGCCGCAGGTGTGCCTTTACCTACACTATGTGTGACCAATTCAGTTTGCTACACGTTGTGCCTCTTTATTCTGCTGTGCGATAACGAATATGATAAAGTGACTAAGCACGAGAGGCTTAGGATCATCTTATAAACTTTTCTTTATTCTTACAACCCAACCGGGAACCTACATCACACAGGATTCATGTCCTTGTGTTTGCAATGATCCCCGTTCATCTGGATGAGTGGAAGCGGGAGTAGCATATATCAGATATAAACCACGAAAATGGATTGTAGGACTGCATGGTTGGGGTGTCCACCCCGGTACAGCCGGTCATTGTACCAAAAGTGCACTGTCATGAGAGGGCTTTGTATTTCACGTTAATTTTTTGGATAGGATTCCCAGTCTTCAAAATATATCTGAAAATGTATTTTTTCATTTTTTTTAAATGACTCTTCATCTGTGCTTGCAGGTTGGTGGCTGGTGGGGTTGTGCTTCGGCATGTTGATAGAGCAGACCCTGAGGTGCTATTGATATCATCTACTCGCAAGGCAAACACATGGGTCATCCCGAAGGGAGGCTGGGAACGTGATGAGGTAAATTGTTTACCCCCCCTACCCACTGAAAAGTTATTTTTCCCCTATAATGGTGTGGCACGTTTCCCTACTTTTCAAGTACACATACACTACATAAGAACTACACAAAAATGACTTTTTTTTGGGGGTGTTTAAGGGAAAAAATATTTTTTGTAGGTGACTATTTTTTGGGGGGTCCGGGGGGGCGGGAAAAATTTTTCACCAATTTTTGCCTACAAAAAATCGGGGAAATTTTTTTTCTTTTTCGGTTCTTCCGAGTCTGTGCGTGCTGTGATGGGGTCACTTTGCGCTCAGAAATGAGTATTTTTGACCTAAAATGCATGTATCAGTTTATACAGGACATTTTCAGGTTTTGTGTGTAAAATATGGTCAGTACTTGACTCCCGAAGGAAAAATGCAAAGTGAACGTGGGGGCAGTTTGCATAGCTGCGAACTTGCTGCATGTTGTGACCCACCATTTGACGGACGGAGCTCGTAGAACCCAATGAAGAGAAAGAAGAAGAAGGACATGGTCAAATAAAAGAGTAGCGTACCGTGCGCCTGCGGCGCAAGCTTGCATTACACCCTTCCCATGGCATAGTTTGGCTGTAAAAAAAAGTGCATTTTTAAGCGCGATTTTTCGAAATGTTGCGTACCGTGGCTTCGCCAGAACGCAATTTTCTCGAAGTCTTCTTGCTCTTGAACATTGCAAGTCGGAAAATGGGATACTCTCGCACGGGTTTTGGAGGCTGCGGTTGTGCACTCCCGTCTTCCGTTGTTGTTGAACGAGGATTCTCTCTCCTGGACCACATCTGCGCAAAGAGACGCCACCGCCTTTCACACAGCACTATTGAGAAGCTGATGATTCTTCATGAACAGGCCGAAGAGATCAGGGGAATATTCTTGAACACTCTGTTGCCCTGTTTCTCAGCAACAAGCGTCCCAGGTTCAAGAGAAAACGGAGGGCGGAGGAGTTGGAAGACTTCGCTTCCCCCGTATTTGTTTCCGGAATTGAGCTTATGAGGACCTTTTTCGCGCGCAGCGCGTATGTTCGAAACGTATCGTGGGCAAAAAAAAAATCATGATTTTCACCACCAGCCATGGACCAAGGTCGAAAAATGTCTAAATTCCTGTGTAAAAAAACCGGAATTCCAAGCCCGAAAAGTACGATTTTTGTAGCTGTTTAGCGTCAGGCGTGCTCTAACACAAAGGGTGGGAAAATTTTTTTTACCCCCCTTTTTTACAATACATAAGCACTACATAAGAACTACACAAACTTGACTTTTTTTTTGGGGCGTGCCACACCACTATAAACCATCCACTTTTAAAGCGAGTTTTGTACAACCCCGGCAATACTGTTCCAATGTTAGCGCACAATACAGTTATCCAAGAATATTTAGCGTCTAAAAAAAAGCCGCCAAATTACCCTAAACTACCCAAATCTACCAAAACTTATTTGGATGTGGTGTGGCAGCAGGTACAAAGGGGCGTACACCGGGAGAAACACGGGGAATCGGTTACCCTGGCACACCAGGATGACAACTTTTTTTTAAACAAGTTCATTGCGACGACAAACCGCTTTCTACCAAAAATATTATTTTAATCATTTTTTTCTGCAAACGTTTGACAGACATCTTCTGAGGCTGCCGTAAGGGAGGTACAGGAGGAGGGCGGTGTCGAAGCCGAGGTACTACAGCCATTAGGGACCTTCGATATTACGTCAGAAAAGGTGTGTGTGCATAGGTGTGTGTGTGTGTTTGATAACTAATAGGGGTAATTCTTGCGCAGAATATGGCCCCAGTGTGTGTGTGTGTTTGTATTCCTGCCCCCTTTTTTTAACCTATAGAAATGGATTGTAGGGAAATCATGGTCGGTGCTCTCACACTCTCTCGAGAGGGCTTTTTGTCAATTATTCTTATTATTATTACTTGAAATATTTTGCTAAAAAAAAATCCTTCAGGGTAACGAAACTGTGTGGACAATGTATCTGATGAAGGAGGTTCGCTTTTTGGAGAGTTGGGCAGAGATGGGGGTACGGGAGCGGAAGTACGTGAAGCTGTCGGAAGCAGTAGACGTGGCGAGGGCACAGGTCCACCCCATCCTAGAAGCAGCGAAGGCAGTGTCTCTGTGATAGCTAGCGTCCCCTACCCTCTCCGACACACACACTCCCACACAGCAACACGACACCACCAGCTTCTTCTCTCTGGCTGTGCCTTCGATGCGTTTGTTGTCCACTGAGAGACATCTATTCTATAGTAAGCTTTTTGCTCCCCCACAACAGAAAAGGGTCCTTACCCCTTTGACTCTTCTGTACCACATCACCCCACCTCTCTCTCTCCCCCAATTTATCTAAACCCAGACACAAAAAAGAAACCATGTCAGTCTTCGAAGACGAAAAGAAATGCACCGTTGTCCTTGACGACATTGCTGACCTAACAGAGGCGGATCTGCACGCCTTGCGGGACAACCGCAACTTCTACAACCTGCTTGGTGTGCCTGACGATGCCACTGGTGATACCATATCGGCACACTACAAGGCCAAAGCCCTGCGCCTGCACCCTGACAAACACCCCCACTCACCGTTTCTGGAGGCATTCAAGCAGGCCTTCGAAAACTTAGCCCTAGCCAAACGGACGCTCACGGATCCACAGCTGAGACGGCAGTATGATCTGGCAAGGGGAAGCTCCACAGTCAAGAGGAAGTTCTCCTACGAAGCATTGCAGGAGCGACGCAAGGTAGCAGATGACGACTACCGTAAGATCGAATACGATGTGCACCTGCAGGCACAGCTGCAACGTGCGCAGATCTACCAAGACGAACACGAGGCAGAACAGATCTTTGCATACGGCCTCATCCTCGGCGAAGCCAAACGCCACGTCCTCTCCGAAATGAGAAAAAACAACTGGGACATCCCCACGACTGCCACCTACGCCTCCACCCACGTTGGAAAATACGTTTCCCCAGGCGATCTTCAGTCCTGGATCGACAATGAGCACGAACCTGAACCCGAAGGAGTGTCTCGGAAAGAGCTCGAAGGGGACTCCGAGTTGATAGACAGAAAGGGAAGGTTTAAAGGCTTTGGCTCGTACAAGGAGTTGGCAACGTACTATGCTGTTGATAAGGAGAAGATGCAGGGGGAGGTGGAGATAGCGGCTGGGGCAGGGGATGGGATGAAGGCAGCGATTATGCGTGCGAGGGAGGAAAGGGAGAAGGAGAAGCAGGCGAAGCTGCAAGCGGAGGAGGAAGCGGCGGCGAAGGTGCAGGCAGAGAAGAAGCGTGCACGGGAGGAGCAGGAGGAGGCCTTGCAGTCGCAGGTCACAAAGCGGGCACGTATCGACACAACAGAGGGCTTCGCGCAGATTGTCAGCAACACTAAAAAGAATGACAGTACAGTTACCCCCAAAAACAGCCTCAGCGCGACCCTCAACATGCTCAAAGCAGACAATTCCGACAGCGACAGCGACAGCGGCAGTGGAGAACAGGGCTTAGGCCTGCTAGGCGGGTATCAGTCCGATTGAAAGAAGTTGGTGGGAGGGGGGAGAAGGGGTACCTCAAGGTGGTGTGTGTGTGTGTGTGTGTGTGTGTGTGTGTTTGATATCAAGTGTGGGTTATCCCTAGCATTCAGAATGTGTCCCATTGTGTGTTGTGTGCGTTACGTCCGTAGAGACGTTGTGCTCTTGTTCAAGTTTCTTTTTTAAATCTGACCAGTTTTTATTTCGCTTTTATGTTCCTCAAAAGATGCGGACACACTCTTGTCTCCTTTGACCCCAAGGCTCGCGTCCTTCTACGGCGCCTCCCCTGTTGTTTCCATACAGACATGTCATGTACCTGTCAGTTCTTGTTTATATGAGGAGAGTACCTGGAGAAGTGAAGAAACAAAGAAACAAGAAAGCTATTTTGTTGTATCTTGCCTCCCTCCTCCTTCTCAACACTCACCCCACAACAGAGCAACACTTCACTCGAAACAATGGAACTGTGTGTGCAGGGATATGATGAAAACAAATTCGTGATTGAGGTGGGTGAGAACGACACAACGGAGACGATGCGGCAGAAGGTGGCGTCTGCAACAGGGTTGTGCGAAGACAGCTTCCGCATGGGCTTCGGAGGGAAGGAGGAAGGAGAGGACATCACAGAACTGAGTGCTGGAGACACAGTCGTGTTGACGAAAACTACCAAGTACCAATCTGTTAAGAAACTTCGTGCCTTGGGTGAGACACACATTTCCGAAGCGAGGTTGGTGACTGTGAAGGATCCTGAGGTGGCTTCTCTGCTTCTTCAGGCGGAGGTTGCGACTGTTATTCCGGACTACTTCTTGTGGGGAGCATCGTTTACGAGACTTGATCTCTCTGCTGTGTCTGGTGTGACACGAATTAAGCAAGGCTTCCTCCAAGGGTGTTGGTCGGTGGAAACTGTTGACTTGTCGGGATTGTGCAACGTTACGCACATTGAGGATGAGTTTCTCTCTCGATGCCCATCGTTGACAAGCCTTGACGTGTCAGGGTTCACTGGTGTGACGGTGATAGGGAACAGGTTCCTCGCAGGAAGTGGCGTCACAAAGCTTGACTTATCCCATATGACGAGTGTGACGAAGGTTGGTGCAGCTTTTGTTTGCGACTGCAAATCGTTGAAAAGGATTGACATCTCAGGATGGAGCAGAATCACGCACATTGAGGACGGCTTCCTCCGGAACTGCACTTCGTTGGCAACCATTGATGTGTCAGCTCTTTGCAGTGTCACGAAGATCGGCTCCAAGTTTCTCTACTACTGCAAGTCGTTGACCACCATCAACTTTTCAGGGATGACCAATGTGACGGAAATTGGGAACGCGTTTTGTTCGTCCTGCACCTCGTTGGAAACGATTGACTTGACAGCACTGCACGGAGTTGTAAAGGTGGGCGCCGAATTTCTTACGAGCTGCACCTCGCTGGAGAGTATCGACCTCTCAGCTTTTGGCAATGTCGCAGACATCGGGCACAAATTTCTTATGAAGTGCACATCATTGAAAACAGTTGATTTATCAGTGTTGTCCAGCATCACACACATTGAGCAACACTGGATGGATGAGTGCTCCGCGTTGACAACAGCAGACTTCTCAGGAATGAGCAATGTTACGCAGATTGATGAACGTTTCCTGCAAGACTGCACATCCTTGACCACGCTGGACATGTCGGGTTTTGGCAGGGACACAGAGATCCAGCGGCGCAACTTCCTGCTCAACTGCAACGCACTCACAACAGTCGTATTGCCAGGCAACATCGACATTGACGAGATGTTGTCTCTCCCGAATGGAGACCCTAGAATGAGCACCTACAAGGAGGCCTTCTATGTACGTGTGCGTGAGATTTACGCAAGGTTTACGGAACAGTTCGAAGATGTGCGGATAGAAGCTTTTGAGGCAGTACGAACAGACGTGTCTGGAAGTGCAAGACAATGTATTGCATTGAAAGCAGGACAAGAGAGAGAAGGGTTTGATGCAAGCACAAGAGGACGATTTGGAGGATTTGGAGGATTTGGAGGATTTGGAGGATTTGGAGGGTTTGGAGGGTTTGGAGGGTTTGGAGCAGGACAAGCAGGAGCAACACAAGCAGGAGGATTTGGAGGATTTGGAGGATTTGGAGGGTTTGGAGGGTTTGGAGCAGGACAAGCAGGAGCAACACAAGCAGGAGGATTTGGTGCTGGACAAGCAGGAACAACACAAGCAGGAGGGTTTGGAGGGTTTGGTGCAGGACAAGCAGGAGCAACACAAGCAGGAGGATTTGGTGCTGGACAAGCAGGAACAACACAAGCAGGAGGGTTTGGAGGGTTTGGTGCAGGACAAGCAGGAGCAACACAAGCAGGAGGATTTGGTGCTGGACAAGCAGGAACGACACAAGCAGGAGGATTTGGAGGGTTTGGAGGGTTTGGAGCAGGACAAGCAGGAGCAACACAAGCAGGAGGATTTGGTGCTGGACAAGCAGGAACAACACAAGCAGGAGGGTTTGGAGGGTTTGGTGCAGGACAAGCAGGAGCAACACAAGCAGGAGGATTTGGTGCTGGACAAGCAGGAACAACACAAGCAGGAGGATTTGGAGGGTTTGGTGCAGGACAAGCAGGAGCAACACAAGCAGGAGGATTTGGTGCTGGACAAGCAGGAACGACACAAGCAGGAGGATTTGGAGGGTTTGGAGGGTTTGGAGCAGGACAAGCAGGAGCAACACAAGCAGGAGGATTTGGTGCTGGACAAGCAGGAACAACACAAGCAGGAGGGTTTGGAGGGTTTGGTGCAGGACAAGCAGGAGCAACACAAGCAGGAGGATTTGGTGCTGGACAAGCAGGAACGACACAAGCAGGAGGATTTGGAGGGTTTGGAGGGTTTGGAGCAGGACAAGCAGGAGCAACACAAGCAGGAGGATTTGGTGCTGGACAAGCAGGAACAACACAAGCAGGAGGGTTTGGTGCAGGACAAGCAGGAGGGTTTGGAGGGTTTGCAGCAGGACAAGCAGGAACAACACAAGCAGGAGGGTTTGGAGGGTTTGGTGCAGGACAAGCAGGAGCAACACAAGCAGGAGGATTTGGTGCTGGACAAGCAGGAACGACACAAGCAGGAGGATTTGGAGGGTTTGGAGGGTTTGGAGCAGGACAAGCAGGAGCAACACAAGCAGGAGGATTTGGTGCAGGACAAGCAGGAGGGTTTGGAGGGTTTGCAGCAGGACAAGCAGGAGCAACACAAGCAGGAGGATTTGGTGCTGGACAAGCAGGAACAACACAAGCAGGAGGGTTTGGAGGGTTTGGTGCAGGACAAGCAGGAGCAACACAAGCAGGAGGATTTGGTGCTGGACAAGCAGGAACAACACAAGCAGGAGGGTTTGGAGGGTTTGGAGGGTTTGGAGCAGGACAAGCAGGAGCAACACAAGCAGGAGGATTTGGTGCTGGACAAGCAGGAACAACACAAGCAGGAGGGTTTGGAGGGTTTGGAGGGTTTGGTGCAGGACAAGCAGGAGGGTTTGGAGGGTTTGCAGCAGGACAAGCAGGAGCAACACAAGCAGGAGGGTTTGGAGGGTTTGGAGGGTTTGGAGGGTTTGGGGCAGGATAAACAGGAGGGTTTGGTACACCAGAAAAGTGAAAATGGCTACTCTACCAGAAAAGTAGCTGGAAAAAGTTCAGAAAAGCCAGAAAATTTCAACAAAAATTCATTTTTCGCTTTTTCCGTTTTCCCCACTCTAGCTCCTCCCCGCACATACTTTTCGCACTAATGGTGCCAATTGCAAAAGATTCCTCCCTCTTCTCCTCTCCCCTTTTATTTGCTTTTATTTGATTTCTTTTGACCTCTAAGAGTACGATCATAAACCCTACATATAGTAGCACTGTAAGGCACTGGCAGTGCGTTATGTGGGGTTTGAGAGTACTCTAAACAAAAAAGGTGGGCGTCGGGCTGCTATTTCTTTTTACCTCCTGCTTTGGCAGGGTAGGATCCGGGGAGGGCTGGGGTAAAACAAAGTACCACCATATTCTGCAAAAACAAAAATTCGGTACCCGACGAACCGCCCACAGGTGACTGAGCCTGGTATTACCGCCCCAAAAGGGCACCAATCAAAAAGAAAACGCTCGCCTTCCCCAGAGCAACAAAAGTGAAACAAGTGGACAAAAACCGCTCCCACTCCCACCACTTCTGCTTCGCCCCCATCTGATGATGGACCGGCGGGGAGCAACTTAAACGTCATCAGTGAGGCATCTGCCACACAGGAGAGATCATCATCGTGTTCATCAGCGGTTACTTAACAGCGTTTTGTATAGTGGAGTTCATCCTCGGGTGTCTACACTAATATAACCAAGTTTTCAAAATTCATTTTTCGCTTTTTCCGTTTTCCCCACTCTAGCTCCTCCCCGCACATACTTTTCGCACTAATGGTGCCAATTGCAAAAGATTCCTCCCTCTTCTCCCCTTTTATTTGCTTTTGATTTGATTTCTTGTGCCCTCTGAGAGTACGATCATAAAACCCCACATCCCACATCCCATTTCAGGTGTTCATGATCAGCAATGCCACATCCTCATATGCAGCAGTCTGCTGTGCCGAGACGGGCTAATATGAACCACACGAGGGTGACGTTCGATGAGACTGCAGAATCACTTGGCAGTGATGTGTTTCTTGACGACGCAACGTTGGCAGCATTGCCGCAGACGACGCCTGCAGGCGGGCGGCGTGTAGCGTCGTGGCGCGACGTGGTGGTAGCGGAGAAGGAGGACGAAGCACGCATCGCTCATGGCGCCTGCCGCAGCACACTCGACTTCGTCCGCTGGGAGCACGAATACGCACACAAGGACGCAACCTCGCTCGCCACAGAAGGCCAACGCCTGCGCTGGATAGGCAACGCACACTTCTCTGCGAACAACTTTGCGCGCTCCGCTGCGTCGTACACGCGCGGTGCACGCGAGGCAGACTTTTCCGAGAAGGACACACACCTCAAGCACATCTTTTACACCAACCGGGCGTGCTCGAACCTGCCCCTGAAGAACTGCACCTTGGCACTGTCGGATGCACAGCGGGCCATCGAACACCGTCCGGACTATGTACGTGCACACATCCGCAAGGCTCTTGCCTTGGTCGGGTTGGATCGACCACGCGATGCGGCAGACGCTGTCTTTGCATGCGCAAAGATCTGTGCAGATGCAGAGGCCCAACGCTCTGCGGCCATGGGAAGTACAGATGTCAAAGGGCTGGGCTCGGCAGCCAGACATATGACGCTGTCACACACACCCGCACTGAGTTCCACATGCCAGCAGTTCACCCCCGCCCAGGCAAAGGCCGAAGCAGTCATGAAGGACGAAGAACGTCTCTACCTCTGCTGCGTCCTGCACAAGGCGTACCCCCTCCCGCAGGAGATCGCCCCTGCAGTTGAGATGTTGGCGGACATCAGGCTTGAGGTATGGGCAACATAGAAAGGCATTGAAGGCGTGAAGCGGGGAGGGTGGCTGTCGGAGTACATCGTGAAGAGAGAAGAATGGAAGGTGAGAGTTTCGAGTTAAATGCCGTTGTGGTTTAAAAGGGCGGGGTTTTTTTGGCGTGTGGATATTGTGGTGATGTGTTATCAATGTTTCAAAAAGAAACCAAAAGTGAAGTTCTTTGGTGTGCGATGAGTAACAATCAGGGTATTAGGGTGGTTAAAAAACTGGTTTTCAAAAAAAAAAAAAAAAAAACAGAGAAATCTGGAGGGGAAAAAAAAACCGACACTTTTCACCAGGACTTTCTGTAAATGTCGTCCCCAGATTAGGGCGGACTCGATTTTTTCCCCCGCATTTTTTCCCCGCCTGGTAGAACCGTGGTTGAACCACGGGAGTGCCTTTGGGAAATGGCTGTTCCTTGATTTTTTTTTTTGCCTGCGGCGCCATTTTTCATTTTTTGCTCCGCAAAAAAGGGTTCGTTTGAGTGGCTCTGTGGTGTAAAAAGCTACATTTTTACACCGTACCCTCAAAATTTTTCGCCTGCGGCGCCATTTTATATTATTTTTTTGCCCCGCAAACAAAGACAGTCCCTATGTTCCCAATGTCTACCCTGGGTCAGCAGCGCCGAAAAATATTTCGAATCTGGATTCCTGGATAAGACACTGACCCCACCCCCGAAAAACCCGAAAAAGGTGACTGTGTCCGTCAACGGTGGAGGTTTTCGCCGGAAACACTAGTCATACTGTGCGGGCGAGTAAAAAAAACTCGCCTACTCGCCAAAAACTCGCCTAAAACTCGCCCATTTTTGGGGGGCGAGTTTTGGCGAGTTTTTTTTTTGGTAGGGATTTTACCTTGGGAAAAGTGTACACACGAAAATATGAGGGAAATTTGAGTTTTGAAGAGAAAAATTTTTTCGTTCCACTTGAACAAGACCTCTACAGTTTGCTTTGTAGGCTTCCACAACCAGTACCACCAGTCCAGCTGTAGCTTCTGCGGATCCATGAAGTTTGCACAGATGGGTGCGATGTAGTCGTGGTGGAATACCGCCAAGGGGTGGCCTGCAGGGTTGCCATTTACCGGCATGGCGAGGACATTGTTGTATAGCGAGTGTAGCCCCGGCTCATGTCTTCGTCATCCTCCGGATTGTAGCACGTCTTGTCCCCCGGGATCTATGGCACGCTTGGATCTTCCCCTGGAGCAAATGTTTACATACATGCCTGTCAGCCACTGCCGTGACATGGTTGCCTTTAGACGTACAAGTGACACAATTTCAATTTTTTTGTGTGTTTTCGAGTGGCATGTTGTCATCAGTCACCCCCGCCCTCCATTTTCACATCCTGGTGCACATTTTCACCCCCAAGGTGCGTATGTGCACCAGGATTTGCACCCAAATGTGGGCGAGTTTAGGCGAGTTTAGGCGAGTTTTTGGCGAGTTTAGGCGAGTTTTGGCGAGTTTTTGGCGAGTTTTGGCGAGTAATAGGCGAGTAATGGGCGAGTAGGGCGAGTTTTTGGCGAGTTTTTCCTGAAAATCAGGAAAACGAAAAACTCGCCTAAAAACGGCTCGCCTGCACAGTATGACTAGTTTTCGCCACCCAGGAGAGAAAACCAGAAAAACCAGTTTTTTCCGGAATTTTGGATTTTCACCCTAATACCCTGGTTAGTAACAATACAAAACAAAAAAAAAAAACAAAATAAAACATACCAACACAACCATCTACAGCTCGTGCCCCAGTACGCAGTGGCCTGCTTCCACAGTCTTCTCTACCTCATCACTCGTGACGACGTCGACCCCTTTCTTGTATGTCACGTTTCTCTTGCCCCCCGTTCTCTTCATTTTACAACATTCTTTCGGGCCTGTTTTTTTCTCTCCTCTTTCTGTATAATATACCAAGCATTGGCAAGAAGAGGTAGGATCGGTGGAAGGTGCGTGCCTGCAAATTGTCTTTCATCCAATATTTGTTTCACCACTCACACAACTCATGCAGCGAAAAACAAAACTAATTTGCAGAGCGATAAACGAATAAAAAAATGTCGCTGCCATCCGTGAGAATAGTTTAAAAATCAAACATGCATTTTTCTATTTTGTGTTCACTGTCCCCCCACACACACACCCCTCTTTCTATTTCAGACCAAAAGCGCGTTGGCGAGAGTGCGCGACCGAAAGAAGCGGACACACCCTAGCACGTTTGCACATTGCGATGGCGGGAGCAGCCATGAGGATACAGACGAGGAGGGTGACGGCACGGGCATCACACGAGGCGCATTGCGCAACTTGACTGCACATGGACGCGACGTGAGGGACACTTCACCACACGGCGAGGACAGACATAGCCACAGCCTCACCGCCGAAAGCAACGGCAGGGACACAGCCTCTCTCACCGGCCGCCTTCTTGCCTTCACCCGCAGCAATGGCCACGCTATCATCGAACTGTGGGCAAAGCGCGTCACAACCCTGACAGCACCACACCTTGCGATCCGTGTTGTCCTGACTGCCCTGTACAACCTACACTGCGTGTTTCTGCCACACGAGGACAGCGTGGCAGGGCTTGCGAAGCTCGACGCTTTCTTCCTCACTGACGAAGAACTGCAGCGACGTGACGTAGACACGCTGATCCGCAGAAAGGGTGCACCCACCTTTACGCCTGGTGACCACGCCGAGGTGCGCCTCACGACCACTACACCACGCTACTTCGAAGGCTACACCCCACAGAAGAACAACACCACCTCTGAGTGGTGGCCGTGCAAGGTGCTGCAACGTGGCGACAGCACCTACACCGTGCAAGCAGGCGGCACAACACACTGCGTCCCTTTCGACGATCTCCGCCCGCCCCCAGCACTGCAGGGCCCCCTCGCATTTAACAACACAACAGGCACCTCCGCAACACACCCTACAGCTCCTAGCCCATATGCGGTGGATACAGCGCCACCCGAGGTCTGTGTAGGGGACGCTGTCAAGGTACACCTCGAGAACGACTCAAAGCCGTGCAACGTTCTCGCAGTGAACAAAGAGGAGACTGTGGATGTGGGCACGGGGCTGCCGTTGGTCTCATGGTCTTTGGAGGTGGTGGATGGGGAGGGCAATGTCTTGGTGGTGCCGCAGAGTGCCTTGGGCACATTAAGCGCACCCCCTGAGGCAGGCGAGCCTCCCGCGGGGGTGTCACGACAGCAGTGGAGTGCAAATGAGTTTGCAGAGGTCCTATGTGAAGACAGCTGGCTGCCTTGCCGCATCCTCACGGTACGGCTCGACCGCAGCATCGACGTCTCGATGAACGGAACTCTTATGAACGTGACGGCACCACAGCTGCGCCCACCACACTTCCCTTCGTCATACTACACAGACACGACCACCGCACGCAGACGCGAAGCTATGTACCTGAGAGGCGCACCACATATGGACTGGGCCGAGCACGACATAGCGGAGGTGCTTCTCTCGCTCCCCGACACCAGCATGTGGTTTCTCTGTATCATCACTGCAGTAGATGAGCGCATTGCTGTGACCCTCCTTAGAAGGACCCCCGCCGCAAGCAGCACCACAGACTTCATCGGAACACGCAGTGGCGACAGTGTGCGGCACGAATGGATGCGTGCAGACACCTTGCAGGGCATGGGCTACGACGTTCTCCCTGGAACCGTCATCTCTGTGGCGAGGAGCGCCCTGAGGGTTCCGCCGTACAACACCGCGAACAACACAGTTTTTGCGGGGAGAGGACCAGGTCAGGTACGTCGTGCGGAAGAGGCGAATGCGCGGGTGGTGGAAGCGGAGCAGTGCGCAGAGGCGCTGACGGACCTGGAGGCAGATGCGTACGACAGCGAGGACGAGGCTGTGGCGGGTGTCGCGCAGGGTACTCAGAAGCCTGCAGGGCAGCCTGCGGCCCGCGAGGTCTATGAGCGGCAGTGTGCCTTTTTCCTGAACGACGACGACGACGACGAAGAGGACGAGAACTGCCCCCTCGCCCTGCTGCAACGTCGCCACAGCGTTATGTCGCATGCGCACAGCGAGGTGGACAACGTGGCTGATCTGGTCGCATGGCGGCGGTGCGAAGCGCGCGACGGCTCCACCTTTTATTTCAATCGTGCTACCGGGCAGGTGGTGCGCACCGTAGAGGACATCCCAACCACAACGACAGATGTGGCAGCAGCGGACAACGTCGAGCAGGAGAACCACACCACGAAGGTCTTCATTGCTGCCAACGAGGACGACAACGAGGTCGAGACAGACCCAGCGGTGCTGGCGGCGTTGCAGCGTGGTGAGTGGGTCGTCCTGCGCAACCTCCGCACCGGGCACAAACACTACTACTGCCCCGCAACAAAGCACGTCACCACCGACCTCCGCCAGGAGCTCGGCATCAAGCGTCAGGAGTGCAGTCCGAAGAACACAAAGCCGCCGTCTGGGTACCGCTTTCTTACGTTGGACCCGACACCGCCGCCGCAGCCACCACCCCCTCCACCACGCGAAGACTCCCCAGAACTTCGCGAAGTGTCGCAACCAGCTGACGTCGTGCACAATGCCCTAGGGGGAGATGAGTCTGCACCGCGTCCCAGCGTGTCCCCAGAGAGAGGGTACTCCGAGGCAGTGGAGCGGGCTGCAGGGTTGTTCCGTCCTGCCACACCGCCTGCGTATCTGCAGGAGGTAGCTGTGACCACGCCGTCGGAGCAGTTTATGACTACCGTGCAGACGCCTACGGTGCACTCTGAACAGCACAGCGTGGAGTGGGTTGACGACGAGGAAGAGTCGCGTGCAGAAGATGTCAGCAATGTGCCCGATGACCACGTGGTCAACCCTGACGTCGACATTGCAGTGGACACTGCTGCGGATGGTGCAGAGCTAGACGCTCTTCGTAGAGAGCAGACTGCGGCCATGATGCGTGGTGACCTGGCAGGGGTAGGCATGTTGTCTGCACAGATCGACGACAAAGTGACAAGCTCTGCCCTCAACAGATCGCGGCGGGCGCAGTCGATCCGATCCCTTCAGGTTCCTGCAATAGATTTGCAGGCAACATTAAAATCCCTCCCTAGTCTGCTCAATGCACCTGAGAATGCAGCGGCAGGAGCAGGAGCAGGAGAAGGAGAAGGAGAAGGAGAAGCAGACAGAGTAGCACCGGTAGCTCCTTCATCTTCGTCACGTGCCCTCCCCTTCTCAGTAGGTCTCACGAAGGCGAACAGCCAAATGTCCATTGCATCGCTTCTTTCGCAAGCGGCAAGCCGCTCCACAGCCAAGTCCGTACGGCCAAAGCCATTTGAAAGCAGTGTATCGTCCTTAGGGCTCGGCAGCAGGACAGCATCGCTCACATCGGTGCGAAGCATCCAAGATGTGATGAAAGGTTCACAGGAGGTCGACTCGGTGATCGAAGGGCTGTCCCGCTCCATGCTTTCGAAGCAGGGTTAAAATGGGGAAGAGAGACGGGGGGGGAAATGTTTTCTCCGGGGGGGTTCGATAACCCGCCGGAGTGTCAGTGCCTGCGTCTCAGAGGTGTTTTGCACTATCAACTTTACTTTGTGTTAGGATGTGAGTCAATATTTTTTGGCTCGACGACGGGGGTAGCTCCTGCCAGATTCGTGGTGTATTAGATAACTTTTTTTTGTTGTGCACATTGTGGCTGTTATCCTATATGAATAGTGTGGTCTAAAATTCAGTGTAGTCTAGCTTGCCCAAACTGCTAGTGCATCGGCACTACCTATTTAATTTTGAAAATTTTCTTGCTAGTGCCGGGCACTACCACTTTTTTTTTTCTTTTTTCAGAAAGTTTACACTTGCCAGACACGCAGAGACATAAGCCTCTGAGAGTGACCAGAACTGGCCTCATGAACAAAGTGACCCCGTCACAGCCAAAGCGCGACTCAATTGATCAAACGCCGAAGGAAAAGGAAACATGCAGCATGGCGAAATAATAAAAGTAGCGTACCGTGCGCCTGCGGCGGAAATTTGCAACCCACCTTCCCATGACATCGTATGGCTGTAAAAATGTACAATTTTAAGCGCAGTTTTTTGAATTATTGCGTACCCTGTCTTCGCCAGGAACCTTGATGCTATGACCACCGTTTCTTTTTGTACATGTACTGAGGTTACTGATAATTCGTGTCTGGCGCAAATATCAATGAAGTTGAACTCCGCAGTTGGATACCCGAGGAATTCTCACATTCCGCCGGGGCCCCGAATTTGAGCTGGGCCGGGCTCGACCGAGTTTTGAACCTAGCGTTTTTATTTTTTTTTTTTTTATTTGCAAAAAAGTGGTAGTGCATGGCACTAGCTTTTTTATTTTTTTGGAAATCTCAGCAGGGCGTTCGCTATCGCCATCGTTTTTTCCTGATCGTGGCGAAATGCCAAAAAATCCGAAATTTTTGCTTTTTTACTAGTGCTTAAAATACAGTGTATTTTTTGGGCCGGTTGGGGGGGTCAGTGACCCCCCCCCCCAAATTTTCTCCGGAAATTTGGGCCGGTGGGGGGGGTCAGTTTTTTCAGCTGGGTTTGAGGTGTTTCCTCGGCGTGGTGTAAAAAGCTATACATTTACACCGTACCCAAAAAAATTTTCGCCTGCGGCGCCATTTATATTGTTTTTTTTTTGCTCCGCAAAAAAAAAACATACAAGTTCACTATGTTCCCAGTGTCTTCCCTGGTCGTGCTAAAAAAAAAATTGGGCAAAAAAAACAAACTGACCCCCCCCAAACTGAAAATCTGGATTCCTGGATAAGACACTGTTAAAATAGGTCAAAAAAAATTTTCCCGCCGGAGAGAAGCTAGTTCGTGGGGGGTGAATCCCTGGTACTGAGTGGTCAAAAAAAATTGCGATTTGCGCGTGATCCCTTCCCCAGCACAAGTGCTATTACAGCTGAACTTTCCTGATACTAAAACCAGCAAAACGATGGAGAATTTCATCAATCCCCCCCTCACTGAGGGTCTCTTTGTGCTGTTTAATCAAACAGATGCACAAGAGAGAGGCATCTGTCATATGAGACTTCATCCTTAGTTTGATTATTTTCAATAAACTAAAACGTCTCTCTGCCGTTGAAGATAGAGTTGACACGAGCAGTGACACCTTCTATAACAGGGGGTACGGGGCACCTTCAGCAGACTGCAGGATTGAGGAGCGGGAGTGCTGGGGAAACTTCCTCTCACGGCAGGCGGGTTTGCGGATGATTTTGAGTACAGTGGACAGCCCTCTACGACCCCCCCTCCGGGGGGGTCGACAGGGTGGTGGGGAGAAATCTCTCTCTCTTTCCCCCCCCCCCCCCCTAGGCATAGTGTGCAGACGAACATTTTTGGTTCGTCGACGAACAAAATGTTCGTCGGTTTTGTTCGTCGATGTTCGTCGACGAACATCGACGAACAGGTCCCTGCCACAAGGGCAACCCACGACGAACAACGACGAACATCGACGAACAAAAAATTTTTTTCCCCCCACGACGAACATCGACGAACATTTTGTTCGTCTGCACACTATGCCTAGGGGGGTCCACGTAGAAGGAATTCCTTAAGGATTTGCTGTCCCAAACCCATTTTTTTGAAATTTAGGTGAAGAAACCCACTAAAAAGGTCGTACCTGGCCGCAAATCGCCCTGGGGATCACGAAAATATCCCATTAAACCACCTGACAACCTCTACAGAGACTTTCCTGGTTAAAAAAAATCGGTTTTTTGTGAAAAATCTCCAAAAATAGCGTCATCAAATCGTCATCAACATGGGCCAAAATGCAACACTTACCAAAAAAATTCTCCAATCAGACAAAAATCCTTCTAAACACCCGAAAAACACCCCAGTCCACATCCGGTGGGGTCCCAGGGTGGAAATATATAGTTTTTACAGCTTTTAGGGGTCCTGTGTGGGCCCCAGATGCATTTTGCAGTGGGTGTGTGTGCCCCAAACGCTTAAAAGTACCCTTTTTTTAGTCACTTTTTTGACTTTTTTTGTACCTGAAAACCCCCAAAAAAGTGCCAAGGTAGTCGGAATGGTGTCCAAACACCCAGGAAAATGTCCCCCAGACCCCATGTAGGGTGAAAAATAGCATTTTGGGCACTTGGGAGGGTTTTATAGGCCATGCAACACTTATGCAACACTTAAGCAACGGCTATGCAACGCCTAGCAGAAGACCACTTATTTACCAAAAAAAAATAATACCAATTCATTCAAAACACCAAAAAACCACCTCGGTCCACCCCCAATGAGGTCCCGAGGTGGACATGTGTGGATTTTGCAGCTTTTTGGGGTCCCTGGGGGGTTTTTGAGGGTGTTTTTGTGTCTGCAACGCTTAAAATAACGGTATTTCCCCCCATCCTTTTGACGTATTTCGCACCCAAAATAAAAACCCTAAAAGGCGTATTCAGGCAGTCGCAGAAGTGTCTAAATCCCTCCGAACTGCCTGACAGACCTCCCGAGCTGTGGAAAATCGCACTTGCAACACTTACTGGGGCTTTTTGGTCCCTGAAAATGAGAACGTACCCTGTGCCTAAGTGCAGTAAAGCCTTCCTTGCCTCCTCCTATGACCAATGATTCGTGCGAATCCATTGTCGGTGTCCTTGACCAAGTTGCAAGCCACCACGGAAGGAGCCAGCACCCCGACAACACCGACCCACTGTCGCTGAAACCTAGACATCCTCTACAGTCTAGGTTGGGTTCCGTATCTCTCAAGGGAAGAACTTGCCGCAGGATACACCAAGCGCACCACAAAGGCAGGTCCATGCAAATCACCCAGAAGTAGCAACTTGAAAAGTACAACACTAGAGTGCTTCATCTCTTGACAAAGACAGAGTTGCAGGAATTTGCGGCAGATTGTGCACCCCTTCACGACGAAGACACCGGTACGATGAATAAGGAGCCTCTGGTCGATATGCTGTCTCAGTGAGCAGTACAGGGATTCTATAGGCATATTAGGGGGTATAATTCCATGGAAAAAAGCGGAAAAAGCGGAAAAAAACACCAAAAAAATCAGAAAAAAGTGCGAAATAGTGCTCAAAAGTGTGTTTTTCGTGGTTTTGGGTGATTTTTTGGGGGTTTGGGGGTGTTTTGAGGTGGTTTTTCGGGTTTTTCGCGGGTTTTTACAAAAAAAAGTGGTTTGGGACAGCAAAAACGGCCGGACGGACCCCCCTACCCCCCCCCCCCCCCCTTTTTTTATTTATTTATTTTTTTATTTATTTATTTATACAGGGTTTCGCCCCGGTGGGGCGAAGCCCTGGGGCGAAATAAAATGTCATTTTTTCAGGAAAAGATTTTTTTAACGAAAAAAAATATTTTTCGCCCCGGGGCGAACGCCCTGAATCTCAGGGACTACGCTGCTAAAATTCGATATATATTTTTTTCCCTGTCGGTACAGCATGGGGCGCCAAGAGAGAGATGTTGTGACCCCGCCCACCCTTTTTGTGTTTTTGGGTTTCTGCTCTCTTGTGTAGACTATCGTGCATCAAGCGTTGGGTGCAGCGAACTGCAGTACCTGTAAGCTCACAACTCTCCAACGGAAGGTGGGCCGCCGGCTGTCGAGCGGTTGTGAACCGCCCTCGTTCTCTTACGGTACGGGCCAGTCATTAGGTTTCCTTTTACATCTTCTGTTGTTGGCCGCAGGGTACTTGTGCTTTCATCCGGATGGCTGGCATCGTACGTGGGTCAGTCGGAGGTGACTTCACTTTTTTTTGTGTGCGCAGTTAGGTATACTATTGTTCATCTTCAAGTCTGTGCCATACTGTATTTAGAGTTTTTTTTTTTTTTTTTTTTAAAGAGGAGCAGAGATGGAGATAGATTTGGGATTTTCAAAAAAGACCCGGTTTGACCCGGTCTGAGCTTTTTGGGGTCAAAAAAAAAATTTTCGCGCTGCGCGCGAAAATGACACTGCACGTGCGACCTGGTTGTTACACTTCTTTGGCGGGGAACTTGCGCAACAGCGTTTGTGCCTTGATGAAGGGGAGTAGGGTCCATGTTCCCCCGTTGTGCAGCACACCGAACTTCACGCACTCGGCAAAAGTGGATTTCTCGGCAATCATGGCCCCAAAGGCTCCTGGCGAAGCCACGGTACGCAACATTTCAAAAAAAAATGCGCTTAAAATTGTACATTTTGGGGTGGGTTGCAAGCTTGCGCCGCAGGCGCACGGTACGCTACTTTTATTATTTCGCCATGCTGCATGCTTCCTTTTGCTTCGGCGTTTGACTAATTGAGTCGCGTTCTGGCTGTGACGGAGTCACTTTGTTCATGAGGCCATTTCTGGTCACTCTCAGAGGCTCGTGTGAGGTACCAAAAAAAATCGATTTTCTCCCAAAATTGCAAATCCCATTTTTTTTTTTTTTTCCAAACCGGGTTTTTCGCCAAAATCCCATTTTTTTTTTTTTGACCCGGTTTTGAAACCGGGTCAGTAGACGCACCTCCACCCCTGAAGAGGAGCCAGGTGCTCCGTGAGATTAGAGATTTGTGGAAAAATGAAGAATTGTTAGAAAACTCTGCCAAGTGGGTTCGTAGTGGGCAATGGAGAGGACAGAGATAGAGGGTGTGTGGAGTGGAGTGGAGTGCATCCTCGGGTGTCTGCACACACAAAATAGAGGAAAATAAAAGAGGGGGTGTGCTTTTTGTTTCAGTGATGATGGTGCTAATCGGGTGCCACTGTGGTGAGGGTGGGGTCAAGTTCTTGTAACATATACTTTTGATGTGTGGGAGCATTAGGAGCATTGCTGAGGGTGGGGGCAGTGCTGTGGACAGCATGGGAGGGACACAGCGGGTCTGTGGTGGGTCAAAGCAGAGCTTTCAACTCGTCGCCAACAACAAGACATATC
Source organism: Rhynchopus sp. YZ270_cl-10 (assembly GCA_964035575.1). NCBI lineage: Eukaryota > Euglenozoa > Diplonemea > Diplonemida > Diplonemidae > Rhynchopus > Rhynchopus sp. YZ270_cl-10. Next base: position 1,148,126 of record OZ037839.1, on the reverse strand, counting down.
AGGGAACAACGAGGGTTCGATCCATATTCTGAAACAATGAGGGACGTTGGCTGTATGCGTATGCTGGCACTTCGGCAGAGATGGCCGAAGTGCATACGATGCCTGCGGACTTGGGCGGGCAAGCGTGGGGGGGACTTGCAGTGGTCTATAAGGTCCACAAGGTTCAATGATGCTGTGTTGCTTGTCAAGTATGGGTGTTCCTGAGTGCAGAGTGTAGCCCATAGTGAGTGGGTGTTTACATCACTGCAGACTATTCAGAAGGATCGTTCCATGATGCAGGGGGTGGGGTTGGGGGTTGGGAGGAAGGTTTTAATGATTTCCCACCTATGGTACGACTCGCATTCTTTCTCATCCTCACAGCGCAATTACACATGCACACACACCCTGCGAGCCTTTTGCTCCCCACAGCCCCCATTAACACCATGAGGGCGTTATCATCGCTGGTGCAGCTTGCAACACACCTCCACGGGCCTACCCTTCTGGCCAGCACAGACCTCGCATCAGGCCTTATGGATGCGCCATGAAGTGTTCCCTTCTACACCACATGGAACGGAGGGCAGACGTGCCCCGTATTCCGTATGCGTTTGCTGTAAGAGACCTGCCTTGCCAAGCAGGCACCTATCTCCACGCCATGCTGTTGGGCCTTGCTCGTGATGGATGTCGTAGAAGCAGCACCCTGCGATGGTGGTGTGATGGTGTCGGGGTAGGCAGCGTCGTGACTCTTTGCAGGCTGCCATAGGAGGTCTCGGTGCGGGTAGCAATGTGGTTGGATGCCCGAAGCCTTGGGGTTGCATTGCCAATTGCCGGTTGCGCATACGCCATCACCTATGCAGTCAAGCTCGTTGTTCTGCTCGAGGAATACGGGCAAGGTGCAGCTGACAGGGCGGCCTCATCGCATTGCTTCAGCTCCACCTTGAGGGTGCCGTGTCGCGAAGGAGTACTACGTGGACTGGCTCACCCCCATCGTTAGGTGACCCTGCTGTCAGCTATCTGCGTGATGTGGTGTAGTCATCGATAGATGAAAGCGCCTGTGTGTCGAGGTAATCCATGTGAATCATGCACACTGATGGCGTTGTTCAATGCTACACTGATCGGGCAGCCTCGCGATGCAGGTGGTGAGGAGAAACGGTTCGACAAGTTAGCCGATAGACGCATCGCATTTGACGTCGCTTGATTCAAGCATAAGCTTTTCTCAGCACGGTGGTGACAGTGTGGTCAAACCCGAGATGTTCGGCTAGTGATATGGCATGTATGGGCATGTGTATGGGCATGTGCCGAAGCGTTTCTTAAAGTCGACAGCCATGCAATAGCTCCTCACCCGGTGAGGTGTGCAGCGAACTGTACCGTACCATGCCAATAGGTCCACAGCCCTTTCTACTGCGTACCATGGTTCGGCCTGCAGTCGTGCGGTGACAACTTCAACGCAGTTTGGTCCGTCCATACCCTGTGGAGCACCGCCGGTATGGTGATGGGCCGTTGCGACAGTGAGGCATAGTTGCTGCTCCTCTGCGTGTCTGTGCAGCCCCTCCTCCACCTCTTCTCCTGCAGTTCAATACCTCTGCTCACCGTACCCCGACCTCCACCACGAACACTCCTTCGACTCCTTTGACACATTCTCCGCAGATAAACGGTGTTTTGAGCAGTTTGGATTATTTTCAATAAATACATAGTATTTGACAAAATGCTCGAGACCCTCGTGAACAGTCGCGCTCTGCGTATCCACCTCCCCGCTTGTTGTACCGCTGACGCACCCTGGAAGCGAACAACAAACAACCTTTAATTTTTCGGGGACATGCCATTTGACATGTCCAACATATCTATCCTCTTCCCCAATTTGCCTTTCGCGCTTTTTTACCCTCCCCCGTTTTAGACTCAACAGAGAGTGTACGTTAAGATTTTCCCCTTCCCGTTTTTAGCCTTTTGAGTAACAAGCAAAGAGTAACGAGTATCTCGAGTATTTTCGTGTTTTCCGGCTGAAACGCATTGTTTTCCATTTGCCACTTTGGCTCAGATGACTGCTTGTCAGGTATTGATGTCGCAGGTTGGTGAAGGTCTGTGGGTTAGGGGGTTGGGTGGGCAGGGAGGTGCAGTGTGAGTGTGGGGGGGTTTGGGAGAGGGGAAACTGTGGCTGGCCGTGGGGTGCTTTCGTGCATTGTCTCGCGCCTCAGCTTGTCTGTGGTTGCAGCACGAGAGCACCTTGGCGTTCTTCCATGCAAGGACAGGCATGTGACGCAGTGTACGGCAGATGCAGGAGAGTATTGGGAGCATTCCTGAGGGTGGGGGCAGTGCTGTGGACAGCATGGGAGGGACACAGCGGGTCTGTGGTGGGTCAAAGCAGAGCTTTCAACTCGTGATGGCTTGGTGCTTTTTGTCCCGTTCTTTCTTTTGCGTGAGGCTCGTTGGTGTTGCAAGGTTGCTTCTTTTGTGTCTGCCTGCTGACACCCCGTCAGCAGCCTTGGGTAGAGTTCATCTACACAGGATGTGGCATTCACGCTGTGCACAGCATCTCTTCGCATTCGTTGTCGACAACTGCGACTGGCACAGAGCGTCGTGCAGTGCGGTTGGAGGACGGCCGAGGGATGGGGAGGTGTGGTCAGGCGACAGGTGTTCGAGTGGACACGACATTTTGGTGGAAACTGGGTGAACAATGGGCAAGCGTGAGGAGAGCGAGAGGATCAAGACACCGAGGGGCAACTGGGACGGCAGGGTCCTTACTGAGTTCTCTCTCTTTGGGGTGTGGTACTGGCTGTGGGAGAGCCACCTGTGGCACTCTCATTCGGTTTGGGACTTGGGGCTGGGGGGAAGCTTGTCTTGCCATAGACACTGGTGTGTCTTCTATTATGGTCGTACTGCCAGTTACTTTCATCTGCTGATGTCAAAGGCGAGGATGCTTTCAATGAGGGCAGCCAGGCGACCTTACTGCTGTGTAGCAGTGTTCAATGACTGTACCCTTGAGTCCTGCCCAGCCCCTCAGCGCATCAGAGTCCTAGGACCGTCGGCTCTGCGGGGTTCTTCTGTGTATGGACACAGCTGCACCCACAGTGCTGAGGCCGACCCTGTTCAGTTGTCTGGGGACGCTATTTTTTAGCTGCCTTTGCCTCGTCTGTTGAGAGGTGAGAGGCTGTGTGCTGCAGAAGAGAAGGGAACCGTAATGTGAGAACTACGTGGTTTGGGTTTGGGTTATATAATTCGATTTATAGAATTCGTGGAACATTCGAATTCGCTGAACGATAAACGAATTTTGGGAAACTGAGGGTACAGGGGGATTGGGGGCGCTTTGCTTTTATTTATTCTCTTTCACGCTTTATCAGTGTTGTTGGGTTGGGAAATAAATTTTTGTGTTTTCGAGTGGCATGTTATCATCAGTCACCCCCGCCCTCCATTTTCACCCCCAAGGTGAATGTGCGCATCAGGATTTGCACCCAAATTTAGGCGAGTTTTCCCTGAAAATCTGGGGTGGGCGAGACTCGCCCAAAACGGCTCGCCCGCACACTATGGCTAGGGTGGATCAGCACACATACCCCTTAGTCAGCCTGATCCGACGCGACAGGACGTCCCACAGTTAGTACAGGGCTCGCTCTGTCGCGGCCCAAAAATCCCAAAAGTCCCAAAAAGTCCCGAGCTTTTTTTTGGCCCTGTTTTCCTGAGTACTAAGTACTACGGGTTTTTGCGATTTCCCCATTTCGCCCCATCCTCATCAAACAACTTCATCCTTGTCTCCGTAACGACATCATTCGCCACAACCGGGGAGAGGAGAGCAAAGATCGTCAATTATCCCTGTCGTGACGAAGGCTTTGCTAGGGATGAAGAGGGCATCTGTTGTGGTGCTTTGCACAACCTGCGCAAATGCCTGTCATGAGACCGCTGGCCGTCACCCGGCTTGACTGAAGCAGCCAAGTCTGCCATCAGACTTTCTTCGATTTGTACTTTATTTTCGGCGATAAAAGCGGTGTCGTGCTTGCCACGGTGTCGAGAGAGATGTTGTGACTCCCCTTGCCCTCCCCCTTTTGTGTTTTTGGGTTTCTGCTCTCTTGTGCGACTCAAAGCTCAGCTTCTGCGATACGCTTCTCTGCCCGAACACGACGTTCCCCTTTGCAGTACCGTTCCCAAAGTCGATGATGCTGGCCTACTTCGTTGCACTCCGCATCTGCACACGTGCCTCAATCATGATGGCCCCGTCACCAAACGTGAGCGGGCCAACATCGCTGCCCCTGGCTACGCTTCCTCGACCTGCACAAACCGCCCGAGCACCTCCCCAGGAGACACAGGGTGCTTCGCTTTCGGGAGGTTGAGGCACCACTCAGAGGGGAGTGCAGGCGAGTGCACGAAGCAGGTGCTGAAGGTCAGGTACTCGATGTCTCCGTCCCAGCCATCCCCGCTTCTCTTCTTCGGTGTCCTCACATGGTTCTCCACACGTGTACCAAACTCAGGCAGTGCCACCCACGCACCTGCGCCACCTGTTCGTTGTTGTGCCACCCCTTCTTTAGTTAGTGTGAACGCACCACGTCCACACGTCCTCTTCCTCAGGCAATGCGACAGATGAATTCACCCGCCTCCCCTGTGCTGTGTTGCACGCATCGAAGGAATGTGTCTCAAAGCCCAGCTTCTTCGACAGCCTTCTCTGGCAGAACGACGCTCCCCTGTGCACCGTTCCCAAAGTCGACAATGCGTGCCCACTTCGTTGCACTCCGCATCCGTACACGTGCCTCAATCAGGGTGGCTTCGTCACCGAACGTCAGCGGGCCAACGTTCTCAGTGTCAGTACCTCGCGCAACTCTACAAGCCTGCCAAGTGCCTTCCCAGGTGCAGGGGTGCTTGTCTGACGGGAGGTGGTTCGCCTCGCTCGGGCAGAAGCAGGACTTCTCGCTCCCCTGCTCCTTGAACATGAGCGAGTCAATCATATGGTTGGTGCAGCCCTCACCTGGCACGTAGTGCAAACACACTACGCATACCATGTACCACATGCCTTCCTGGAGCGCAGCGCAAGCGAATGCTCCTCGAAAAGAGCGGCGTTGACCTGAAGGGAGAAGCTGAGAAGCGGATCCCCGAAATCCATATTCCACACAGTGAGAAGCATTTTGACACGCCCAGCCGAGTCCAGCAGAGCCACCGTCGCACCACGTTCGTGCTTCGGTGCCTCGCACCGCATGCTGCTGAGAGCACCATCGAGGGCACGAGGCCAGGTTCATAAACGACCCTTGGCACGACGTCAGCTTGACAGAAGTCACCATCCCTGTCTGTCCTCTTGAACCCGAGCACGTCCCCGTTGCTCTTCTGTAGGATGGCCACGCGCTCCACACAAGTCATGCCTTTCTGAAGCTTTTCGTCGCAGAAGTAGTGCCAAGTAGTCACACCCACATCGTCAGCTGTGTACGCGTAGTATCCAGAAGCGTCAGCACCATGGAAGTCGTGCTCTTCGTTGTCAGCGTTGGAGAAATGTGGATCGCAAAAAAAAAAAACCGATGCTTGGTTCCCGCAATCCGCGGTTGCGTTGTACTTATCCTCACACAGGCACTTCCCGCTGGCATCACATTGACCATTGCCACGGCATGTGACGTCGTCGGTGCAATGAACATCACAGTCATGTCCGTAATAATTTGGCAGGCACTTTTGACAGTTTCTGGCAGGATTGAAGGACAAAAGTAGCGTACCGTGCGCCTGCGGCGCTCTTGCTGTCTTCATAAAAACAAAAGCACATACAGTACTGTATTGGCAAAACTGCGAATAGTGCATTTTTTTTTTGGTTTTGCTTTTTTGAAACAACTGCCTTGCAAAGGTTGGAGGGGAGGAAATGAAAACGTATCTGAGGGTGCCCGAATTTTTGGTGAGAGCGACACCAACACGACACAACTTATTCATAGAAAAGTTTTTGTTTTTGTCCCGACACACTCCACAAAAATTTGGTGCAATCAACGAAAAATTATTTTTCTGATTTCGTTTCTTTCGTTTATCAGACTAGCTAAAACTCAGATATCAGTTTTTCTTTTTCACCTGCGGCGCCCACCTTCCTCCCCTCTCCTTCCTGTGGTTGTATGGATGAGCGCGCGCGAAGGTCGTCAGGATATAGAGCATTGAGAGCATGGATCAGCATGGGGGCAGTGCTATGGACAGCATGGGAGGGACACAGCGGGTCTGTGGTGGGTCAAAGCAGAGCTTTCAACTCGTGATAGCTTGGTGCATTTTATTTTTGTCCCGTTCTTGCTTGTGGCGATTACGCGGCCCCTCTGCCTGCTGACACCCCGTCAGAAACCTTGGGTAGAGTTCATCTACACAGGACGCTTTGGCAGAGTGGGTCTTTGCATTTTGCAATACCTTACAGACGGGTCTTTTAGATGCTAGAGTGTGCTTTTGCGAAGCGAGAAGAGCGTTGGGATCCATGAGGGTGTGGTGCGCTATTGCGGTGAGGTGCAAGGCTGGTTTGGGGAAATGGGGAGTGGTGGTGGGGGGTGGTGACACCATACACGTAACACATCCTGGGTGGTGTTTGCTGTACGGTAGGTGGGTGGTGCTGTGCTGCACTTCGCGTATCCGCAACTGGCAGGTGGGATGCATTGCAGCAAAGTGGCAGCGCACACCACGACTGCTCCGGTGTGCGTCTTGGTGGTGCACGGCTGTGTATGCTAGACGGGGTGGGTGGTTTGGCGCTGGTGTTGTGTTGTTGTGGGTGGATGGTGGTGTTTGCAGCCTGGCACACCACCTGCACACTTGGTGTTCAAGGTGTTGCACTGTTTTGTTGCCTTGCACGGAACCGCAAGCATGCGACGTAGGGAGGGGAGGGGAGGTTCCAAGCAGGGTGCAGGCGTGGTGGGCGTGCAGTGTTGTTGGGTTTGTTTGAAGCGTTGTGTGTCGCGTGAGGAGGGAGAACGAGCGAAGGGCGTCACGTATTGTGTGTTGCGGGTGGTGTCTAGGTGAGAGGGTTGTGCTGCTTGCGGGTGGGGTGGGTAATGATGGCTGTGTTCTGATCAACACACCACACTGCATGCCATGCACAATGCAGTCATTTGGGGTGGGTGTGGGTCAATGAGAGCCAGGTGGAGAGGGACAAACAATAAAGTAGAAAACGGAGGCCCTCATTTGAAAGGCTCCAAAACTGCTGATGAGAACGTTGGGGATGGGAGGGGACCTTTTGGGTTATGTGCTGCCAGCAAAGACGAGGAGGGGGCAAGGCTTGTGACACACGAGAGAGCAGGGTGTCGGTGCTGCGTTTGTGAACGGTCTGAGAATGAGAGGTTGAGTGACGCTTGTGAGGTGGCGGGCAGGTAGGGTGGATGAGGCTGTGCTCTGTACAGGGTTATTGGTGGCGTTGGTGAGGGTGGGGGCAGTGCTGTGGACAGCATGGGAGGGACACAGCGGGTCTGTGGTGGGTCAAAGCAGAGCTTTCAACTCGTGATGGCTTGGTGCTTTTTGTCCCGTTCTTTCTTTTGCGTGAGGCTCGTTGGTGTTGCAAGGTTGCTTCTTTTGTGTCTGCCTGCTGACACCCCGTCAGCAGCCTTGGGTAGAGTTCATCTACACAGGATGTGGCATTCACGCTGTGCACAGCATCTCTTCGCATTCGTTGTCGACAACTGCGACTGGCACAGAGCGTCGTGCAGTGCGGTTGGAGGACGGCCGAGGGATGGGGAGGTGTGGTCAGGCGACAGGTGTTCGAGTGGACACGATATTTTAGTGGAAACTGGGTGAACAATGGGCAAGCGTGAGGAGAGCGAGAGGATCAAGACACCGGGGGGGAAGCAACCCTGGTGTGGTATGCGTACCGTGGTTTGTTGTGCAGTAGGTTTCTACCCAGTGTGCTCCTCCCCGTTTTCAGGCCAACATTAATCGAGCCAAAGGAAAGGGGAACAATGACCTACATGGTTTTGGAAGCCCTCACGACGGCGGTGGGGTTGCTTCACGTCTTCTCATCTCTTGCAGGTGTGGTGTGCACATACTGTAAGAGTTCAATGCACTGCGATTGCACGCGATCGAGTGTGATTGACTTTCCGGGGAAGCTTTCGTGTTCAGAGGGGGGTTTGAGGGTGTGTCGAGTAACTGCACCCCACACCCAACTTTGATGGGTCACTGGGAACCGGTCACAATTTTGGGATTCGGGGTCTTTGGGGATGACTTTTCCCTCCGTTATTTTGACGTGTTTTTCCACCTGATTTTCAAAAAATAGCAACCCCTCCCGACGTCCCCCAACACCCCTCCATTTTAGCCCGAATTTTAGGATTTTTTCCAACAACCTAGTCGCATAGGCGAGTTTTCCTGGAAGCGCAGGAAAAAAGACAGGGGAGTGTTGGTGGCTCCGTGGCTCCACAGAGCCGGTACACTCGTTAAGTGCCTCACAAAACCTCAAATTTATGCCGCTTTGCTTTTATTGTCTTCACGCTTTATCATTGTTGTTGGGTTGGGAAATAAAATTCTGGGGGGGTGTTCTGTACCCCGGGCAGGCCTTTTGCTAACTATCATGACATCATGCCACGTTTTTGGGCGTCTTTTTATTTTTTTCATCATGCCGCCCAAACCGTGGCTACTATCTAGTGATAGTAGTCTATAATTAGACAAAAATATTTTTCATCATGCCACGGGGGGTGGGGCAGGCAGGGCTTTCGCTATCCATCACCTGGGGATTTCCCCCCCAGATGGCATGATGGCATGATGGCATGATGGCATGATGGCATGATGGCATGATGGCATGATGGCATGATGGCATGATGGCATGATGGCATGATGGCATGATGGCATGATGGCATGATGGCATGATGGCATGATGGCATGATGGCATGATGGCATGATGGCATGATGGCATGATGGCATGATGGCATGATGGCATGATGGCATGATGGCATGATGGCATGATGGCATGATGGCATGATGGCATGATGGCATGATGGCATGATGGCATGATGGCATGATGGCATGATGGCATGATGGCATGATGGCATGATGGCATGATGGCATGATGGCATGATGGCATGATGGCATGATGGCATGATGGCATGATGGCATGATGGCATGATGGCATGATGGCATGATGGCATGATGGCATGATGGCATGATGGCATGATGGCATGATGGCATGATGGCATGATGGCATGATGGCATGATGGCATGATGGCATGATGGCATGATGGCATGATGGCATGATGGCATGATGGCATGATGGCATGATGGCATGATGGCATGATGGCATGATGGCATGATGGCATGATGGCATGATGGCATGATGGCATGATGGCATGATGGCATGATGGCATGATGGCATGATGGCATGATGGCATGATGGCATGATGGCATGATGGCATGATGGCATGATGGCATGATGGCATGATGGCATGATGGCATGATGGCACCTTAAAATATTTCTGCTCGCTACGCTCGCGGAGGTATACCTCAAAAATATTTCTCTTTAGCCTACATGGATTTTGACCAAAGCCAAGGATTTGGCCATTTCGGCAAAGTGACCACAGCGCGGACGGATTCCCTTTTTGTACCGGGGACAATTTCACAGAAGAGGGTCGGTACGGAACTTTTTTTTGCGTGCTTACTAGGTCTTTGAAAGCTTGGTTTGCATTAGTGTAGACACCCGAGGATGAACTCCACCATGGTGCTCCTGACGACCCCATATTGCGTACTTGTTGCGTACTTGGTATTTTTTATTTCTGGAGTACCACACAAAAGTTCTTTTTTCAAACCCCCTGATACACCGACCAAAAAAAATTAGTTGACCCACCCTGACTTATATTTTCGCAAAATATGAACCCATGCTCGTAAACAAAAAAAAGGGTCATTTTCAGGAAAATTCGGAAAATTCTCCCCACCTAAATTCTCCCCACCACCAGTACACAAAACCGGTGTATAAGTCGGCCTGTGCATAAGTCCGATCCTGAGCCCAAATCTGCCCGGACTTATGCACGGGTCATGGGGGTCGGACTTATGCACGGGGGGGGGGGGGGGTAGGGAAAAAAAGTTTTGGTGCGGCGGTTTTTGGTGCTTTTCAGGTTTGTGTCCAAAATACATGCACAAAAAATTGACACATACATTTTATGGGGTGTCCCGGGGGGTACCACAATAACGCTCACGTTCACATACTTTCATCCCATTTCACCCCATTACGCCCCATTACACATGAATTACAACGCCTTGGTGCTTTGGTCTTTATTAAAGAGATGTGCGGACGACACCAAAAAAATCGATTTTTTTCGCGATAGTTGGTACTCCAAAAATTTTCCGGAACCGAAAATCGTGTAGTTTGGGGGTATTGAGGCCAGAAAAAAAAATTGTGTGAATACATGGCTTCATAAGTATATTGAATATCGTCAATATATTGATTTGGTGATGAATATTATTTATTGAATATTGAAAGTGTCAATAATATTGAAATACTGATCATATTATTGAATATTGACGTTGCAGTGCCTGCTTTTTTCCTTGAGGGGAGGCCATAACTGAGAATAAGACTTAGGGACCCGGGACCCGGTTATTCTCAGTGGACTGGGACACAATGTGTCGAAAACGCTGGTGCACCCACCCGAAAATGCGCCAAAGTGTACGATTTTTTTCGGCGTTGGAAAGATTGGGCCTCAAAAATGCGGATCACCAAATCAGATCTGTGAGAGATTTGTTTTTAATTCCTATTTTTGTGTCGCGAGTTAACGTGGGAAATGCTTTAGAAACGTGCGTTCCTTGGGAAAAACAAGCGTTTTTCACCAAAAACCGGGATTTTCGCCTTTTTGGGTGGTTTTTTTGGGCCACATACCCGGCTATGTGGACTGGGAAACGCGATTCTGGGGTGTTGGAACTAGGTCTAGACCGCACAGGGGCCCTTTTGTGGGAAAAAACAACCCAAAAAGCCAGGCACTACGTTGTGTTCTGTGACCACTCAGGTGTTTTAGCGAGTTTACGAGGCGTTACGATCGATTTGGTTTCGTTCCGTTCGTTCTCGCTCATCAACTACACGAGCTAGCAGAAAGTGTTTAGTATTCGCATTTGGCCGCGCCGCAGGCGCACGGTGCGCTACTTTTTTATGAGAGTTGCGAACATACATTTTGAAAAAAAGATACGTGGATGGATGGATTTATGAGAGGATCAGTGAGTAAATAGTTCCGCTTCATGGGCCCAGGAGACTTCCCCTGGTCAGGGGTAGGGTTTGCTGCTTTGGAGGGGTGGTTGATCTGGGTACAGAAAGTAAAAAAGAGCAGTTGAAACGTGCTAAAACGCATCTCAGTCGAGCTCATGCAAAGGGAGGAGATGGGTGTTCCGTACCGTAAGAGAACGGAGGCGGTTCACAACCGCTCGGCGAATCATGCGACCTCTTTATACCAGCCTTTTTAACGACCAAAAAAACTCTATGATGTTGCAAGTTTTACCGTGGGACCCTAAGGGCAATCGTGACTCAGTTCGTAAACGCGCACGCCATCACGGGGAGCGACTTGCCTTGTGGCATCAGATGGCTCCTTACATAGTGGGGGGATCTACGCGGATAGTGTAGAGGGGGTAGGGGTTAGGGGCGGTCAAATGGGTGATACAAACCCACTTTTTTCAGTTTTCGATAAAAATGCATTTCTAAGTGAATCTGACCCGAAAATGTGACACATATCGTGTGGAAAACTGTTTGTAGGTCGGTTTTGACCCATTTTTCGGGCCCAGGAGCGCCTAGACGTCAAAAATGAAAAAATTGCCTGTGATTGGTACCCCACGTTAAGTCTTAAGGATTTTCCTTAACGATTTCCTTAACGATTTTCCAATTTTTGACTATTTTTGCATATTTTCACACGGAACTGCCCAAAATTAGAGAGTTTTGCCCCGAAAACAGGGTATCGTCAGTTTTTGAGCAAAAAAATCGCAAAAAAAATGAAAAAAATCGGAATTTAACTCCTTAAGGAATTGGTGGGGCTGGTACCAATCATGGGCAAAAATTTTTTTTTTTTGGAATTTCACCATTTGGGGTGCATGTGATCCCCCTCTGGCATGAAAACCACCCCCCCACGATGTTTTTGAGAGGTTCTTGGTCAAAATTTCTACTCAATCATCCAAAATAATGCGTTTTTATCAAAAACTCGAAAAAATGACGTTTGTATCGTTTTTTTAAGTGCATTTGACCCCCCCTAGGGGGTAGGGGTGGGGCAGCATTCTCTACCTGGTTTCTGAAGAAGGGTGTCTTCCCTTGGGGCTACCGCGAAGTGCAATGCAGACTCGAGAAGTCATTAACAGGCACAAAAATAGGCTTTTGAGGGATCCACAGTGGCGAACACGCAAACCCAAGAACAACCACGAGCCGGTTTATCAACCAGATCAACCCACATAAAGCACACGAGCCTGCAACACCCAATAACCTGAAAGTGACAAATAGTTATAAAGATTTTGAACCGATCTTTCAAATAAAGCCATTTTCGAATACCGAAAAAACAGGTCAGCCGGAATAATTTTTTCTTCAAAATTTTCAGAAAAAAAATATCAGCTCTCCTCAATTTTCCATTTTCCATTTTCCATTTTTCTCATTTTATTTCGATTTCTGCTCCATTTGAAAGATCTGCTCAAAATCTTTCAATTGCGGCCAGGTACGATCAAAAATATGCATCGGATCTCATTTTACCTATGGGAGAGCCAATCATGGCAAATCACAAAACACAGCCGTGATCCATAAAGGGTTAAAGAGGGGCCAGGTCCGTGAGATTAGAGATTTGTGGAAAAATGAAGAATTGTTAGAAAACTCTACCAAGTGGGTTCGTAGTGGGCAATGGAGAGGACAGAGATAGAGGGTGTGTGGAGTGGAGTGGAGTGCATCCTCGGGTGTCTGCACACACAAAATAGAGGAAAATAAAAGAGGGGGTGTGGAGGTACCCTAACTGTTCGGTCCAATTCGGTGTAATTCGGTCCAGGCCTGAACCGTGACGGGCCTATTTTCCGGGGTTTTTTCGGCTGGGGACCGGTTTTTTTCCCGCCCTTTTCCCGCCCTTTTCGCGTCTTTTTTGTGTGATTTTTGTGCCCTTTTTCGGGGTTTTTTTGCGCTTTGCGCCCGCCTCCATGACAAATTTGGGAAGCGCTGTGAAAATTTGACCCATTTGAACACAATCTGGGCCATATTTGGGTGATGGGTGGAGGGATTTTTTAGACAAAGCTGATATGGGCTGGCCCCTTGCTCATACGCAGCGTAAAATCGTCCTCACGGATAGTGTGGAAGAATGGCGGAGGGGGTACTTGTGCCTCGACGAGGGTGATGGAGGGCTCCAGGTTGGCCAGGGCTGCAGTAATCCTCCTAAAGTGGCGTTTGCCCACCTCACTTTGTGGTCTCTCGGAAAAACTACCACTGTTTTCTGTATGAGTTTCAGAGATTTCTTTATCGAGGCAGACTTGAAAGAAAATGAACCATTGGTTCGTGCACCGCCTCAGCGAAGTGTGGTCCATGAGATATTTTTTGGCGATGCTGAACAGGGAAGACATTGGGAACAGATGGACTGTATTTTTTTTTGCGGAGCAAAAAAAATACAAAAAAAATGGCGCCGCAGGCAAAAAAAAATTTAGGGCACGGTGTAAAAATCTAGCTTTTTACACCACAGAGTCACTCAACGAACCCTTTTTTGCGAGCAAAAAATGAAAAATGGCGCCGCAGGCAAAAAAAATTTGAGGTACAGCCTGGATGGTGCGGTCAGCAACCCAGTTCCCCAAGGTACTCCCGTTCAACCACAGGGGGACTTGGTGATGGTGGGGGGCCATTCTGGATTCGGCACCCCTCCCCCCCTTTTTTTTCCCTCCCCCAAAAACTGGTTATTTTGCATGAGCGGTCTCATCCAGACGCGTGGTATTTCTTCTCGGGCTCCTCTGAGCCCCTGTGAACCCCTAAAACGCAGTAGAGACGGCGGGAAAAAAAGTGCGGGAAAAAAATTTATTTTTCCAAATCTGGGGACGGGGACCGGATTTAGAAAAAGGCCTGAATTCGGTCCATTTCGTTTTTTTTTTTTTTCGCAAAGGGAAATTTCCCCTTGTACCAGAAAAAACGAAATGAAAACCGAAAAAAACCGAAATGTTAGGGTACCTTTTTTGGTCGATTTCGTTTTTTTCCCAAAGGGGGGACCCTTTGGTCGCCGAAATTCCCCAGCCAAATTTGGTCGCAAAATCGGCCGATTTTTCAAAAATCTCAAAAAAAAAAAAAATTTTTTTTTTTTTCACAAGTGTTTTTGAGGCCTCAGGCCTTTTGCTAACCATCATGCCATCATGCCACGTTTTTGGGCGTTTTTTATTTTTTTTTCCATCATGCCACCATCATGCCACGGGGGGTGGTTGGGCAGGGCTTTCGCTCTGCATCACCTGGGGATTTCCCCAGATGGCATGATGGCATGATGGCATGATGGCATGATGGCATGATGGCATGATGGCATGATGGCATGATGGCATGATGGCATGATGGCATGATGGCATGATGGCATGATGGCATGATGGCATGATGGCATGATGGCATGATGGCATGATGGCATGATGGCATGATGGCATGATGGCATGATGGCATGATGGCATGATGGCATGATGGCATGATGGCATGATGGCATGATGGCATGATGGCATGATGGCATGATGGCATGATGGCATGATGGCATGATGGCATGATGGCATGATGGCATGATGGCATGATGGCATGATGGCATGATGGCATGATGGCATGATGGCATGATGGCATGATGGCATGATGGCATGATGGCATGATGGCATGATGGCATGATGGCATGATGGCATGATGGCATGATGGCATGATGGCATGATGGCATGATGGCACCTTAAAATTTTTCTGCTCGCTGCGCTCGCAGAGGTTACCTCAAAAAAAATTCCCGCTCGCTTCGCTCGCGCTGTACGCTATTTTCTTCCTGCCTACGGTGCCATTTTACAATGTCTAAGGGGATTCCCTTGCATTTTGCAGCCAGAAATGAAACTTGACCCAAGCTGCAAAAATTTGACCATTGTTATTTCAAAGTGACCCAACCGTTGCAACAGCCCCTGCTTCTGGAAGACGTATTGATTTTGTACTGTTAGTGTACGTAAGGCGCAAGACCAAGCACCGTTAATAAAGGATTAGATTCCGTTTTTTTTTGTTATCTCGCAAAGCTGACCCTTCGCCTCTCCACCCTGTGGCTGGCAGGGAGGCGCGCGCGAAGCGCGCGACGACCGCTTTCACCAGGTGGGAAAGCTCGGAATGTACTTTTTTTTCCAGGAAATTATTTTTTTTTGACCATCATGCCATTCAGGGGGAAAATCCCAAAGTTAGCAAAAGGCCTGTTGAGGCCTGCTCACTACACCCTAGGTACCCTTCTGAGACCAAAAAGTCAAAAAAAGCATGAATTGGGCTGTTTTGAGCATCTAGAGTTTATTCCCCAGCCATTTTCTGTACCACCAGTGCACTTTGTATGGGCCAGCGCCTTGTCGAAAAATCGAAAAATCTCAAAAAAAAAAATTTTTTTTTTCGGGAAAATTTCGACCACTGAGGTGGGTCTTTGGGCACCAAAAAATGCAAAAAAAAACGACGTCTAGCCAGGCCTGGCTAGACGTCGTTAACAGCTTTGAGCCAAGGAGGTTCATCGTGTCGTCAGCCACGCCCCTAAACCAACAAAAGACTACAAACAAAAACAAACTTACAAGAGGCCGCCCCGTACCCCCTCCAGGCAAATAAAAAAGTAAAAGAATGCCCTTCCTCAGTCCGGAAGTATCACCTCAACCGGTCACCTGCCGTAAAAGAGAGAGAGGTTACAGGAAAAATTCAAAAATGCCAAAAAAACACGGGTTGCCTACGATCGTAGTACGATCGTTTACGATCGTACCAAAAAACGATCGTAACGATCGTAAAATATCGTACTACGATCAACTACGATCGTACTACGATCGTAAACGATCGTAGTACGATCGTAGTACGATCATTACGATCGTAGTACGATCGTAGTACGTTTGCCAAACGAAATAACGAATATCGCTTGAAATACCGTTCGATATTCCTTGCATGGTGTGCATGAAGCACACACAAGGTATATCAAACGATAATCAATCAGATAAAACGTTACATCATTGGAAAATTGTTGGCACCGCCGCCCTGTCTTCGTATTTATTACGTCGACAGGCCAAACAACGTTGGGCTCAGAAGAAGCAGTGCTAGACAGTCACTGGGGATCAACATGAGAACCAACTCCCAACAACACAGGCTACCGAAGTAGCAGGTGGGGTGTTGCGGGTGTTTGGGGTGAAAGAAAATCGATTTTGGTAAGTTCCAGCAGAAAATTCTTAAGTTTGCACTAGTCGAGAAGGGTTACCACTGCTCACCGAGCGGTGCACCCATTTAAGGGTGGAGAAGCGTGACACGCACATACAAGTATGCACGTTACTTCAACAAAGGCTGAATTCTGGTAATTCTAAGGGATGTGAATTACAGCCACCACATGGTTGTCATTAGGTTACTACCTTCGTCGTAAACGTATACAAAGGTTTCGCCCCCTTCTCTTTCATGCAAACTTAAGAAAATTCTGAAGTAACTACAACCTGGCGTGCGGGTACAGATGCATTGCTTTGTTCTTTCCTCAAAGTCATGTGTGATCTCTCGGGTCTGTACTAAAGTCAGTGTTTAGATAAGCATCCACTTGACTCGTTCTAACAACCGTTGAAATCTAGAACAAAACAATACACTGCCCCTTCTCACACCAAGCCGCCATGCTTCAAGAGCATGCCCTGGGCAAAAATTACTGTGACAAAATTAGTTTTCTGGGGGAACGCAATATTTTATTGTGCCCAGTCCTCCGCAAGCAGAGGACAGACTTTCCGGATCCCGAAGTCGAATTTCTTGCACTAGCTATGCTCCCTGGGTTAATGGCTATAGCAGTGACTGACAGAGTGTTCCCACTCCCCTTTCCACCCCATATGTTCGCTCGTTCTGCACAGTTGGTTCTCGATGTTGCACTCGCGATACCTGTTTAAAAGTGAAGTTGTGAGTGGTGGGGAATTTAAAGAAGGTGATTTCTTTAAAAAATAAGTTGGCCTGAGGGTGTAAAATATTGTTATGGAGACTTTTTGGAGGAAATGCGAGTCGACGGCCTTATTTTGTTGAATATTCACCAGAAAGTTAAACATATTTACATACCTTGTCTTGCGCCTTCGCTGCTGTCAAGGTGCCTTCTCTGGGTACCCAGTACCCAGTACCCATAATACCCAAAATAATTTAGGATAATACCCACTGGGTATTATCCTTTTTTTTATTTGTTTCAATACTCCAAGGAATTTGCTAAGGAAAAGTCGATATTGTGCAGTAGTGCATATGGTTTACCCCCAGATCGTCAAAACACCCGATTTTTGCGTTTTTTTGCACTTTTTGGTGCCCAAAAACCCAACTCAGGGGTCGAAATTTTCCCGAAAAAAAATTTTTTTTTTTTTTGAGATTTTTCGATTTTTTGACAAGGCGCTGGCCCATACAAAATGCACTGGTGGTACAGAAAATGACTGGGGAATTAACTCTAGATGCTCAAAACAGCCCAATTCTTGCCTTTTTTGACTTTTTGGTCCCAGAAGGGTACCTAGGGTGTAGTGAGCAGGCCTCAAAAACACTTGTGAAAAAAAAAAATTGGGATTTTTTTTTTTGAGATTTTTTCAAAAATCGACTTGTCTTTGGTAAAAATCACGAAATTTTGGGTTCGCGGAACCGCGTTTTAGACCCCCCTAGATGCTCAAAAGTGCCAAATTTTGCTTTTAATGGCCTCAAATCGTCGAAATTAGCCCAATATAGGGGCAAAAAAAAAAATTCGAGGGTCTAGGTATGGAGAGCGAGCACCTTAGAAGGAGGATCGTACGATCGTACTACGATCGTTACGATCGTAGTACGATCGTTTACGATCGTAGTACGATCGTACGATCATAATACGATCGTAAGTACGATCGTACTACGATCGTACTTTGATCGTAGTACGATCGTAGTGCGATCAAAAAAGAGCTACGATCGTAAGAGATCGTACTACGATCGTAGGCAACCCGTGAAAAAACGCAAAAAAAAAAAAAAAAAAAAAAAAAAAAAAAATGCAAAAATCGGGTGTTTTGACCATCTGTGGTTACACAAAACACACTTCTGTGTACAAGCCTACACCAATACAGTGGTAATACAAGGCGATTTTTGACCAAAAAAAAAATTGGGCGTGGTACGTCATAAAATGGCCCAAAAAATCCAAGGAAAACCTTCGATTGGGCAAATTATGAAAAAAATTTTCAAGTCAAATTTTCAACCAAAATACGGTCATTTTGTTCACACAGTGATTCTACGTCATGCTAACTTCCTGTGCAGAACTCCAGCAATTCACCAATGCCGGCATCTATCTTTCCATTATCGCCATTGCACTTCGTTCACGCCATTGCACTTCGGTCATTTTGTGCATACCCTGTGACTGTGGTGGCTAGAGAACACGCACATGCAGACCCGTTCCTTGCAATTTCCAGTGTTGTGTTTATCAATGCATGCATCCAGAGGACCTCTGGTTTACGAAATCGTAGGCACTCCTGTGCAAAAATGAAGTCGGTTTTTGACCCAAAATCGGGGTGGGTGGGCCATAATTTGCTCCAAATTTGGCCGAAAATTGGGATTTTTCTGAAAATTTTCATTGTGCCCAGCAAAAATCCTTGATTTTTTGAAGAATTTTCCAAAAAATATGCTATACCCCCTATGACTGGACCCAACTCCCCTCACCCTTTTTTTCCCCTAAAAAAGCCCCCAAAATTCCTACCATTTTTACCATTTTTACCATTTTTGACCAATTTAGGGTACCTCCTGTGCTTTTTGTTTCAGTGATGCTTGGGAGCATTGGGTGTGGGCGTCTGCGCCCGCATCTTCAGGACGAAGGGAAATTAAAAGAAGGACACAGCAGTGCATACTGCGACCCCACCACTGCCGCCCCTGCCGCCGCCCTGCAGTTGTAAGAACAGTACTCCCTACTCACAGTCTCCTTCTTGACAGCAAAGACAAGTCTGCTCTGCCGTAGCTTTGGCACAACTTTTTGGGTTTTAGCGCCAGGCTTTTTAGCACCAGGTTTGATAGCAGCCATGTTAAGCTTCTCAGCTGTGTTGTCTGGTAGAGGTAGCCAAGGGGTATCTGCTTTTTTCATTGTATGCGCTACACAGTGATTACAGTGCTGCAGTTGGAACATGTAATGGAAAGTGCATTTTTCCGTTGGTTCACTTTTCCCCCTCCCCCAAAGTTAGCATTAGGCCTGGATACAACCCACCCGCAGAGATACATCAAGAGACACATAAAATGGAACTGACTATCCAGGGCTTGGGGAAGGACTTCGTGATTGAGGTGGGTGAGAAGGACACAACGGAGACGATGCGGCAGAAGGTGGCGTCTGCAACAGGGTTGTGCGAAGACAGCTTCCGCATGGGCTTCGGAGGGAAGGAGGAAGGAGAGGACATCACAGAACACAGTCGTGTTGACGAAAACGATGAAGTACGAAGCCATATCAGCTCTTCATGCATTGGGTGAGACAGACATCACAGCAGAAAGGTTGCAGCAGGTGGAGGATCCGAAGGTGGCCAGCTTGCTTCTTCAGGCAGAAGTTGCGACTGAGATTCCATACGGCTTCTTCTCAGGTAGTGACGTAACGCGCATTGGTTTCAGTTGCGTACCCAATGTGGATGACAACTGTGGCATCACACTGCACCTGCCTGCAGTACCCTGCGTCATCACGATTGGTGACTATTTTCTCTCCGACTGCACATCGTTGTCGAAAGTGGACTTCACCGGCTTGCAAGCAGTCACCACGATTGGTGACAATTTTCTCTCCGAGTGCACAACGTTGTCGAAAGTGGACCTGACCGGCCTACAAGCAGTCACCACGATTGGTGGCGGGTTTCTCTCCTCCTGCACATCGTTGTCGAAATTGGACTTCACAGGCCTGCAAGCAGTCACCACGATTGGTGACTGGTTTCTCTCCGAGTGCACAAAGTTGTCGAAAGTGGACTTCACCGGCCTGCAAGCACTCACCACGATTGGTGACAGGTTTCTCTACAACTGCACATCGTTGTCGAAATTGGACTTCACCGACCTGCAAGCAGTCACCACGATTGGTGGCTGGTTTCTCTCCGAGTGCACAACGTTGTCGAAAGTGGACTTCACCGGCCTGCAAGCAGTCACCACGATTGGTAAGGATTTTCTCTACAACTGCACATCGTTGTCGAAATTGGACTTCACCGGCCTGCAAGCAGTCACCACGATTGGTGACAGTTTTCTCTGCAACTGCATATCGTTGTCGGAAGTTGACCTCACCGGATTGCAAGCAGTCACCACGATAGGTGACAGTTTTCTCTACAACTGCACAACGTTGTCGAAATTGGACTTCACCGGCCTACAAGCAGTCACCACGATTGGTGTTGATTTTCTCTACAAATGCACAACGTTGTCGAAAGTCGACGGAAGGGACAAGTGTAGCAACGTTGTACGCAGCAGACTAGGTGACGTTGGTTTTTAGCGGCAGTAAAGAAAGCGGGAGTGGGAATTGGGGTGTTGGGATTATTCTGTGTGTTTGGGCGGATCGAGTAGTGTTTTGTTGAGTGAGCAAGAAATCATCCCCACTGTACCACCCACCTTCATTGGACACTTCTTTGGGGTCGGATCAAGGGCACAGTTCCTCTTGTGCTCTCTGCGTGTCCTTCACTTCACCTCACTTCACCTCACTTCGCTTCATATCCCGCTTGCATGCTTCACACCATTCCACTTTGTTACTTCCATATTTTTCACTCCATCCCACACAAAGCATCAATTTCTTTTAATCACAAAACTACCCCCTCCACCAGGTTGCACATATGTTCCGCACTTTCGACAGTGTTCTTTCACTTGCCAACACTTCCTTGAGGATACACGAGGGCCTTACCTGTGTGCGCAGCTAGGTATAATCATCGCCAAGTCTGTGCCCTACTGTATTTACAGGGTTCTATATAGGTC
The DNA here is from genome assembly GCA_964035575.1 of Rhynchopus sp. YZ270_cl-10. Classification (NCBI taxonomy): domain Eukaryota; phylum Euglenozoa; class Diplonemea; order Diplonemida; family Diplonemidae; genus Rhynchopus; species Rhynchopus sp. YZ270_cl-10. The sequence goes on along the minus strand of OZ037839.1, from coordinate 1,127,200 downwards.
CGGTCACTCGGTCGGTCTGACCGATTCAGACGTTGACTCGGTCAGACGTTTCCGGCCGTTTCGAAACGTTCAATTGCGGGGTCGGATGATCAAAAATATGCATCTCACATTTCTGAGTGCAAAATATGAAAAAGTATACGGAGAACCATGGAATGTATGATGTTACTTTGTAAGATTAAATGGAAAACGAGCCTTCCCAAAATAAAAGAGGGGGTGTGCTTTTTGTTTCAGTGATGATGGTGCTAATCGGGTGCCACTGTGGTGAGGGTGGGGTCAAGTTCTTGTAACATATACTTTAGATGTGTGGGAGCATTAGGAGCATTGCTGAGGGTGGGGGCAGTGCTGTGGACAGCATGGGAGGGACACAGCGGGTCTGTGGTGGGTCAAAGCAGAGCTTTCAACTCGTCGCCAACAACAAGACATATCAGGGAACAACGAGGGTTCGATCCATATTCTGAAACAATGAGGGACGTTGGCTGTATGCGGATGCTGGCACTTCGGCAGAGATGGCCGAAGTGCATACGATGCCTGCGGACTTGGGCGGGCAAGCGTGGGGGGGACTTGCAGTGGTCTATAAGGTCCACAAGGTTCAATGATGCTGTGTTGCTTGTCAAGTATGGGTGTTCCTGAGTGCAGAATGTAGCCCATAGTGAGTGGGTGTTTACATCACTGCAGACTATTCAGAAGGATCGTTCCATGATGCAGGGGGTGGGGGTGGGGGTGGGGGTTGGGAGGAAGGTTTTAATGATTTCCCACCTATGGTACGACTCGCATTCTTTCTCACCCTCACAGCGCAATTACACATGCACACACACCCTGCGAGCCTTTTGCTCCCCACAGCCCCCATTAACACCATGAGGGCGTTATCGTCGCTGGTGCAGCTTGCAACACACCTCCACGGGCCTACCCTTCTGGCCAGCACAGACCTCGCATCAGGCCTTATGGATGCGTCATGAAGTGTCCCCTTCTACACCACATGGAACGGAGGGCACGTGCCCCGTGTTCCGTATGCGTTTGCTGTAAGAGACCTGCCTTGCCAAGCAGGCACCTATCTCCACGCCATGTTGTTGGGCCTTGCTCGTGATGGATGTCGTAGAAGCAACACTGCGTTGATGGTGGTGTGATGGTGTCGGGGTAGGCAGCGTCGTGACTCTTTGCAGGCTGCCATAGGAGGTCTCGGTGCGGGTAGCAATGTGGTTGGATGCCCGAAGCCTTGGGGTTGCATTGTCAATTGCCGGTTGCGCATACGCCATCACCTATGCAGTCAAGCTCGTTGTTCTGCTGGTTCTACTGTTCTGATGCAGGTGGTGAGGAGAAACGGTTAGCCGACAGACGCATCGCATTTGACGTTGCTTCATTCCAGCATAAGCTTTTCTCAGCACGGTGGTGACAGTGTGGTCAAACCCGAGATGTTCGGCTAGTGATATGGCATGTATGGGCATGTGCCGAAGCGTTTCTTAAAGTCGACAGCCATGCAATAGAGCTCCTCACCCGATGAGGTGTGCAGCGAACTGTACCGTACCATGCCAATAGGTCCACAGCCCTTTCTACTGCGTACCATGGTTCGGCCTGCAGTCGTGCGGTGACAACTTCAACGCAGTTTGGTCCGTCCATACCCTGTGGAGCACCGCCGGTATGGTGATGGGCCGTTGCGACAGTGAGGCACAGTTGCTGCTCGTGTCTGTGCAGCCCCTCCTCCACCTCTTCTCCTGCAGTTCAATACTTCTGCTCACCGTACCCCGACCTCCACCACGAACACTCCTTCGACTCCTTTGACACATTCTCCGCAGATAAACGGTGTTTTGAGCAGTTTGGATCATTTTCAATAAACACATAGTATTTGACAAAATGCTCGAGACCCTCGTGAACAGTCGCGCTCTGCGTATCCACCTCCCCGCTTGTTGTACCACTGACGCACCCTGGAAGCGAACAACAAACAACCTTTAATTTTTCGGGGACATGCCATTTGACATGTCCAACATATCTAACCTCTTCCCCAATTTGCCTTTCGCGCTTTTTTATCCTCCCCCGTTTTAGAATCAACAGAGAGTGTACGTTAAGATTTTCCCCTTCCCGTTTTTAGCCTTTTGAGTAACAAGCAAAGAGTAACGAGTCTCTCGAGCATTTTCGTGTTTTCCGGCTGAAACGCATTGTTTTCCATTTGCCACTTTGGCTCAGATGACTGCTTGTCAGGTATTGATGTCGCAGGTTGGTGAAGGTCTGTGGGTTAGGGGGTTGGGTGTGGGCAGGGAGGTGCAGTGTGAGTGTGGGGGGGTTTGGGTGGGGCGCTTCCACCGTTTGTGGTGTGGTGATGGGAGAGGGGAAACTGTGGCTGGCCGTGGGGTGCTTTCGTGCATTGTCTCGCGCCTCAGCTTGTCTGTGGTTGCAGCACGAGAGCACCTTGGCGTTCTTCCATGCAAGGACAGGCATGTGACGCAGTGTACGGCAGATGCAGGAGAGTATTGGGAGCATTCCTGAGGGTGGGGGCAGTGCTGTGGACAGCATGGGAGGGACACAGCGGGTCTGTGGTGGGTCAAAGCAGAGCTTTCAACTCGTGATGGCTTGGTGCTTTTTGTCCCGGTCTTTCTTTTGCGTGAGGCTCGTTGGTGTTGCAAGGTTGCTTCTTTTGTGTCTGCCTGCTGACACCCCGTCAGCAGCCTTGGGTAGAGTTCATCTACACAGGATGTGGCATTCACGCTGTGCACAGCATCTCTTCGCATTCGTTGTCGACAACTGCGACTGGCACAGAGCGTCGTGCAGTGCGGTTGGAGGACGGCCGAGGGATGGGGAGGTGTGGTCAGGCGACAGGTGTTCGAGTGGACACGACATTTTGGTGGAAACTGGGTGAACAATGGGCAAGCGTGAGGAGAGCGAGAGGATCAAGACACCGAGGGGCAACTGGGACGGCAGGGTCCTTACTGAGTTCTCTCTCTTTGGGGTGTGGTACTGGCTGTGGGAGAGCCACCTGTGGCACTCTCATTCGGTTTGGGACTTGGGGCTGGGGGGAAGCTTGTCTTGCCATAGACACTGGTGTGTCTTCTATTATGGTCGTACTGCCAGTTACTTTCATCTGCTGATGTCAAAGGCGAGGATGCTTTCAATGAGGGCAGCCAGGCGACCTTACTGCTGTGTAGCAGTGTTCAATGACTGTACCCTTGAGTCCTGCCCAGCCCCTCAGCGCATCAGAGTCCTAGGACCGTCGGCTCTGCGGGGTTCTTCTGTGTATGGACACAGCTGCACCCACAGTGCTGAGGCCGACCCTGTTCAGTTGTCTGGGGACGCTATTTTTTAGCTGCCTTTGCCTCGTCTGTTGAGAGGTGAGAGGCTGTGTGCTGCAGAAGAGAAGGGAACCGTAATGTGAGAACTACGTGGTTTGGGTTTGGGTTATATAATTCGATTTATAGAATTCGTGGAACATTCGAATTCGCTGAACGATAAACGAATTTTGGGAAACTGAGGGTACAGGGGGATTGGGGGCGCTTTGCTTTTATTTATTCTCTTTCACGCTTTATCAGTGTTGTTGGGTTGGGAAATAAATTTTTGTGTTTTCGAGTGGCATGTTATCATCAGTCACCCCCGCCCTCCATTTTCACCCCCAAGGTGAATGTGCGCATCAGGATTTGCACCCAAATTTAGGCGAGTTTTCCCTGAAAATCTGGGGTGGGCGAGACTCGCCCAAAACGGCTCGCCCGCACACTATGGCTAGGGTGGATCAGCACACATACCCCTTAGTCAGCCTGATCCGACGCGACAGGACGTCCCACAGTTAGTACAGGGCTCGCTCTGTCGCGGCCCAAAAATCCCAAAAGTCCCAAAAAGTCCCGAGCTTTTTTTTGGCCCTGTTTTCCTGAGTACTAAGTACTACGGGTTTTTGCGATTTCCCCATTTCGCCCCATCCTCATCAAACAACTTCATCCTTGTCTCCGTAACGACATCATTCGCCACAACCGGGGAGAGGAGAGCAAAGATCGTCAATTATCCCTGTCGTGACGAAGGCTTTGCTAGGGATGAAGAGGGCATCTGTTGTGGTGCTTTGCACAACCTGCGCAAATGCCTGTCATGAGACCGCTGGCCGTCACCCGGCTTGACTGAAGCAGCCAAGTCTGCCATCAGACTTTCTTCGATTTGTACTTTATTTTCGGCGATAAAAGCGGTGTCGTGCTTGCCACGGTGTCGAGAGAGATGTTGTGACTCCCCTTGCCCTCCCCCTTTTGTGTTTTTGGGTTTCTGCTCTCTTGTGCGACTCAAAGCTCAGCTTCTGCGATACGCTTCTCTGCCCGAACACGACGTTCCCCTTTGCAGTACCGTTCCCAAAGTCGATGATGCTGGCCTACTTCGTTGCACTCCGCATCTGCACACGTGCCTCAATCATGATGGCCCCGTCACCAAACGTGAGCGGGCCAACATCGCTGCCCCTGGCTACGCTTCCTCGACCTGCACAAACCGCCCGAGCACCTCCCCAGGAGACACAGGGTGCTTCGCTTTCGGGAGGTTGAGGCACCACTCAGAGGGGAGTGCAGGCGAGTGCACGAAGCAGGTGCTGAAGGTCAGGTACTCGATGTCTCCGTCCCAGCCATCCCCGCTTCTCTTCTTCGGTGTCCTCACATGGTTCTCCACACGTGTACCAAACTCAGGCAGTGCCACCCACGCACCTGCGCCACCTGTTCGTTGTTGTGCCACCCCTTCTTTAGTTAGTGTGAACGCACCACGTCCACACGTCCTCTTCCTCAGGCAATGCGACAGATGAATTCACCCGCCTCCCCTGTGCTGTGTTGCACGCATCGAAGGAATGTGTCTCAAAGCCCAGCTTCTTCGACAGCCTTCTCTGGCAGAACGACGCTCCCCTGTGCACCGTTCCCAAAGTCGACAATGCGTGCCCACTTCGTTGCACTCCGCATCCGTACACGTGCCTCAATCAGGGTGGCTTCGTCACCGAACGTCAGCGGGCCAACGTTCTCAGTGTCAGTACCTCGCGCAACTCTACAAGCCTGCCAAGTGCCTTCCCAGGTGCAGGGGTGCTTGTCTGACGGGAGGTGGTTCGCCTCGCTCGGGCAGAAGCAGGACTTCTCGCTCCCCTGCTCCTTGAACATGAGCGAGTCAATCATATGGTTGGTGCAGCCCTCACCTGGCACGTAGTGCAAACACACTACGCATACCATGTACCACATGCCTTCCTGGAGCGCAGCGCAAGCGAATGCTCCTCGAAAAGAGCGGCGTTGACCTGAAGGGAGAAGCTGAGAAGCGGATCCCCGAAATCCATATTCCACACAGTGAGAAGCATTTTGACACGCCCAGCCGAGTCCAGCAGAGCCACCGTCGCACCACGTTCGTGCTTCGGTGCCTCGCACCGCATGCTGCTGAGAGCACCATCGAGGGCACGAGGCCAGGTTCATAAACGACCCTTGGCACGACGTCAGCTTGACAGAAGTCACCATCCCTGTCTGTCCTCTTGAACCCGAGCACGTCCCCGTTGCTCTTCTGTAGGATGGCCACGCGCTCCACACAAGTCATGCCTTTCTGAAGCTTTTCGTCGCAGAAGTAGTGCCAAGTAGTCACACCCACATCGTCAGCTGTGTACGCGTAGTATCCAGAAGCGTCAGCACCATGGAAGTCGTGCTCTTCGTTGTCAGCGTTGGAGAAATGTGGATCGCAAAAAAAAAAAACCGATGCTTGGTTCCCGCAATCCGCGGTTGCGTTGTACTTATCCTCACACAGGCACTTCCCGCTGGCATCACATTGACCATTGCCACGGCATGTGACGTCGTCGGTGCAATGAACATCACAGTCATGTCCGTAATAATTTGGCAGGCACTTTTGACAGTTTCTGGCAGGATTGAAGGACAAAAGTAGCGTACCGTGCGCCTGCGGCGCTCTTGCTGTCTTCATAAAAACAAAAGCACATACAGTACTGTATTGGCAAAACTGCGAATAGTGCATTTTTTTTTTGGTTTTGCTTTTTTGAAACAACTGCCTTGCAAAGGTTGGAGGGGAGGAAATGAAAACGTATCTGAGGGTGCCCGAATTTTTGGTGAGAGCGACACCAACACGACACAACTTATTCATAGAAAAGTTTTTGTTTTTGTCCCGACACACTCCACAAAAATTTGGTGCAATCAACGAAAAATTATTTTTCTGATTTCGTTTCTTTCGTTTATCAGACTAGCTAAAACTCAGATATCAGTTTTTCTTTTTCACCTGCGGCGCCCACCTTCCTCCCCTCTCCTTCCTGTGGTTGTATGGATGAGCGCGCGCGAAGGTCGTCAGGATATAGAGCATTGAGAGCATGGATCAGCATGGGGGCAGTGCTATGGACAGCATGGGAGGGACACAGCGGGTCTGTGGTGGGTCAAAGCAGAGCTTTCAACTCGTGATAGCTTGGTGCATTTTATTTTTGTCCCGTTCTTGCTTGTGGCGATTACGCGGCCCCTCTGCCTGCTGACACCCCGTCAGAAACCTTGGGTAGAGTTCATCTACACAGGACGCTTTGGCAGAGTGGGTCTTTGCATTTTGCAATACCTTACAGACGGGTCTTTTAGATGCTAGAGTGTGCTTTTGCGAAGCGAGAAGAGCGTTGGGATCCATGAGGGTGTGGTGCGCTATTGCGGTGAGGTGCAAGGCTGGTTTGGGGAAATGGGGAGTGGTGGTGGGGGGTGGTGACACCATACACGTAACACATCCTGGGTGGTGTTTGCTGTACGGTAGGTGGGTGGTGCTGTGCTGCACTTCGCGTATCCGCAACTGGCAGGTGGGATGCATTGCAGCAAAGTGGCAGCGCACACCACGACTGCTCCGGTGTGCGTCTTGGTGGTGCACGGCTGTGTATGCTAGACGGGGTGGGTGGTTTGGCGCTGGTGTTGTGTTGTTGTGGGTGGATGGTGGTGTTTGCAGCCTGGCACACCACCTGCACACTTGGTGTTCAAGGTGTTGCACTGTTTTGTTGCCTTGCACGGAACCGCAAGCATGCGACGTAGGGAGGGGAGGGGAGGTTCCAAGCAGGGTGCAGGCGTGGTGGGCGTGCAGTGTTGTTGGGTTTGTTTGAAGCGTTGTGTGTCGCGTGAGGAGGGAGAACGAGCGAAGGGCGTCACGTATTGTGTGTTGCGGGTGGTGTCTAGGTGAGAGGGTTGTGCTGCTTGCGGGTGGGGTGGGTAATGATGGCTGTGTTCTGATCAACACACCACACTGCATGCCATGCACAATGCAGTCATTTGGGGTGGGTGTGGGTCAATGAGAGCCAGGTGGAGAGGGACAAACAATAAAGTAGAAAACGGAGGCCCTCATTTGAAAGGCTCCAAAACTGCTGATGAGAACGTTGGGGATGGGAGGGGACCTTTTGGGTTATGTGCTGCCAGCAAAGACGAGGAGGGGGCAAGGCTTGTGACACACGAGAGAGCAGGGTGTCGGTGCTGCGTTTGTGAACGGTCTGAGAATGAGAGGTTGAGTGACGCTTGTGAGGTGGCGGGCAGGTAGGGTGGATGAGGCTGTGCTCTGTACAGGGTTATTGGTGGCGTTGGTGAGGGTGGGGGCAGTGCTGTGGACAGCATGGGAGGGACACAGCGGGTCTGTGGTGGGTCAAAGCAGAGCTTTCAACTCGTGATGGCTTGGTGCTTTTTGTCCCGTTCTTTCTTTTGCGTGAGGCTCGTTGGTGTTGCAAGGTTGCTTCTTTTGTGTCTGCCTGCTGACACCCCGTCAGCAGCCTTGGGTAGAGTTCATCTACACAGGATGTGGCATTCACGCTGTGCACAGCATCTCTTCGCATTCGTTGTCGACAACTGCGACTGGCACAGAGCGTCGTGCAGTGCGGTTGGAGGACGGCCGAGGGATGGGGAGGTGTGGTCAGGCGACAGGTGTTCGAGTGGACACGATATTTTAGTGGAAACTGGGTGAACAATGGGCAAGCGTGAGGAGAGCGAGAGGATCAAGACACCGGGGGGGAAGCAACCCTGGTGTGGTATGCGTACCGTGGTTTGTTGTGCAGTAGGTTTCTACCCAGTGTGCTCCTCCCCGTTTTCAGGCCAACATTAATCGAGCCAAAGGAAAGGGGAACAATGACCTACATGGTTTTGGAAGCCCTCACGACGGCGGTGGGGTTGCTTCACGTCTTCTCATCTCTTGCAGGTGTGGTGTGCACATACTGTAAGAGTTCAATGCACTGCGATTGCACGCGATCGAGTGTGATTGACTTTCCGGGGAAGCTTTCGTGTTCAGAGGGGGGTTTGAGGGTGTGTCGAGTAACTGCACCCCACACCCAACTTTGATGGGTCACTGGGAACCGGTCACAATTTTGGGATTCGGGGTCTTTGGGGATGACTTTTCCCTCCGTTATTTTGAGTACACAAACTACCACTAAAAAAACAAAAAAAGCGAAATCGTGTTGTCATCGTGCACAATTATGTGTCATCGCCCCCTACCCCGCAGCACAGGAAACGCTGCAGTACATCAAGAACTAAACCAACCCCTTCTCATGTTTTTTCCACGGAACCTTCCCTCAGTACAAGAAGAAACGGCGGTCATGATATCAGAACTTTCTGGCGCACGGTACGCAACATTTCAAAAAATTGTGACCTAAGATGGTGTGGCTGAAAAGGGGGGAGCAAAAAGTGCGGAAAAGTGCTGAAAAAGTGCGGAAAAAGTGCGAATCAGCCCCCAAAAAAATTTTCCCCGCCTTGTAAAAGTTGAACACTGTGTACTGTAGGTACTGTAGGTACTGTAGGTACTGTAGGTACTGTAGGTACTGTAGGTACTGTAGGTACTGTAGGTACTGTAGGTACTGTAGGTACTGTAGGTACTGTAGGTACTGTAGGTACTGTAGGTACTGTAGGTACTGTAGGTACTGTAGGTACTGTAGGTACTGTAGGTACTGTAGGTACTGTAGGTACTGTAGGTACTGTAGGTACTGTAGGTACTGTAGGTACTGTGCGTTACAAGCGCTGTTGGACGCTGTCACTGGTGGACAAGGTGCTGGACACGCCGACGACCATGGACCTGTGTACCTGTGTACCTGTGTACCTGTGTACCTGTGTACCTGTGTACCTGTGTACCTGTGTACCTGTGTACCTGTGTACCTGTGTACCTGTGTACCTGTGTACCTGTGTACCTGTGTACCTGTGTACCTGTGTACCTGTGTACCTGTGTACCTGTGTACCTGTGTACCTGTGTACCTGTGTACCTGTGTACCTGTGTACCTGTGTACCTGTGTACCTGTGTACCTGTGTACCTGTGTACCTGTGTACCTGTGTACCTGTGTACCTGTGTACCTGTGTACCTGTGTACCTGTGTACCTGTGTACCTGTGTACCTGTGTACCTGTGTACCTGTGTACCTGTGTACCTGTGTACCTGTGTACCTGTGTACCTGTGTACCTGTGTACCTGTGTACCTGTGTACCTGTGTACCTGTGTACCTGTGTACCTGTGTACCTGTGTACCTGTGTACCTGTGTACCTGTGTACCTGTGTACCTGTGTACCTGTGTACCTGTGTACCTGTGTACCTGTGTACCTGTGTACCTGTGTACCTGTGTACCTGTGTACTGGTAGAAACACGGTAGAACCATGGGGAATCGGTTATGCAGCCACGCCAGTAAAAAGTTAACACCGGTGGCATGCTTCTTGTACGCATAAGTGCAGACACAAACACGTAAAACAACGTGTAATCTGTGGTGGTCAAAAATGCAAAATTCCTTCGCCAATGTCAGCCAGGCAAAAAACTTTTGTTCCACTCACAAAAACGACTATTTTTTACCGATAAAAATAATGTCATTTTTCCCGCGGGATCCATACAGCACGAGGAACTGCTTTTGTCCCTCACCACACACTGAGACGTACAAGTGCGTGCCTTGCAGCAGATGCCGGTGCGACGTCACAGTTGAAGAGACATTACGGATGGCAAAGTGAGAAAACTGTGTCGCTCTACGTGGACAACTCTGCTCAGAACATAAACCAAATGGCAAGCTTCATCGGTGGTGCTCCGGTCCCTGGTGAGTTTCAGGCTCCTGCGTTTAAGGATCCGATGACTCAAGGAACTCGCCACGTAGTGGGATTGAATATTAATATTGTGCATGAGAAAGACTGATCCTACTGCGAGTCTCCCAACCCCTGTGGAAGCGTGCAATGCAACAAACGTCGAGATCTGATAAAGCGGAACGGATATATTTCTGTATTGGGTACCGCACTAACACCCACCTTCACATACTTTCACCCCATTACACCTGAGGGTCCCTGAAAATCGAAAAAAGAAATAATAAAAGACATAAAAGACCGATAAAAGACGTACACTTCACACTGAGTTTTCGCACATAACACCACCATACAAAGAGAGTGGCGTTTATTGATGGTTATTGATAGTCACAGTTCCCCCGACCCTCTCCCTCCTTTTTTTCAAAAAAAAGGAAACACAATTTTAATCACTTTGCCCTGTTCAGCTTGTCCTTCAGGCAAGTGCTCACCGCTCCCAGCTTGTGGAGCCGGGGGATCTGTAGGGATTCCCTACCGCCACTTATCCTCCCGATTGTGGAGAAGAATCTCTCCTGATTCGCAGAATGCGGAACAATTCTGCAATATTTTCCCCCCTAGTTTTGGCAGGTGTACTCCCTTCAGCAGCTTCCCTGTAATGCACCACCAGTCTTCGGGCTGTATGAATTTAATCAAAAAGGATAAGAAAAAACCCGGGACACGGTCCCGGGTTTACTCTGGATAGAACAAAAAAAGAGCAGCCACACTGCTTCGGCAGCGCTAAAGAGACGAGAGTAAATACCAAGTAAAAAAAAAAAAAAAAAAAAAAAAAAAAACAAAACCACACCTTCTTGTTAGGAGCGCTAGACCAGATTGACTGAGACTGGTACTGCCCCTCCTTCGTCAAGAAGTTCGCCAACTCGGAGAGTGCTTCTTGTCCTCCTAAGGTCTTGACGGCTGCTTCAGCCTTCACGAGGTAATCCCTCGGGTCAAACGCCTTCAGGAAAGAGGAAAGGCGTGAGACACTGGGGCGCGTCTCCTGGCTCTTCTTCGACGTAGTGGATGGAGGATCATCGCCACCAACGTCGCGGGGCACTGTTCGTACCGCTCCCGACGTTTATTAAGTGATGCTTTCACTGCGTCCACCTTCACTTGCAGGTCGGCCGGCACGAGCAGGTTCTCGGTGTACTTCCCGATCGCCCACATGATTGGGATGACCTCCCCGAGCCGCGTGTCATCTTTTTTGAGGAGCCGGACTCCTGCGCTTACAGGACGGAGCACCTTGAGGGTGAACTGGAATTCTTGGTAGAAAACCATGTTGTCCAGGATGCGGCGGAGGTTGGGGAATTGGCGCGACAGCGCCGCTTGGTCGGGGTCATTTAACACAGTGCGGATGACTTCTACGTTGGCTGCGATGTCCTCGAACGCCACCTCGTCTCGCACGGGGAGTGCGGGAGCCCCTTTTTCGCTGTGTTGAGCGTCTCTTGCGCACCCAAGTAGGCCTTGCGGAGAGACTCTGTGTTTCGATGATACGGCGTAGTGCACCCATTCCGATATCTGCATTTTTTTTTTTTTGTGCTCACGGCAGTGTTTTTTCTAGGATTCAGGGTTTTTGGACGGGGGTGCACAGGGCAAAAAAATGCACATTTTTTCCCCCCGCGGTTGAAACAAAAGAACGGCGGTCATCGGCAGTTTCTGGCGAAGCCACGGTACGCAACATTTCAAAAAAAATTGCGCTTAAATTTGCACATTTTTACTGCCAAACAGAGAAGAGCTACACTTACAGCACCTGGGACGCAAAACAGTTATGTTTGCAGCTCGGAAACGCCAACTCCCCTTACTTCCTGGTGAGGCTCGCGAGAGCATGATGGGGAAGGTGAAGGGGGGGGCAGAGTGGTAGGGGGGTGGGTCCCCCACCCCCCAACCCAGTGTTGGCAGAGTACGTGTACGTTGTACTTTTTGTACTTTGTACTTTTGTACTTTTTGACGTACTTTTTGGCGCCCAAATCCGTACTTTATGACCCTATATTTTACCCTGGGAATTCGACACAAGAAGTCCGTTTTGGCTGACCGCTGTGAAGCTGACCCGCATCCCCCCTCACTCGTGCCAGTGCGAGGTAAAATTCTCCGATATGGGGTTCGTCACTTGTGCACGTCGGCACAATATGGGACCTGTGAACATTCACCGCGCCACCTCGCTGTACAAAAAACTGAGGGTGAACAGGGAGGAGTGCTGGTGGGGGGCGGAGAATCCGGAGGGGGAGAACGAACCACCGACGAAGCGGAGTAAGAAGACTGATGACGTGCCCGTAAGCGAGATTGACTTTACTACCATTCTGTGAACCCCATCACCCCATCCCTTTTCCCCCTCCCAACTGTTCGAGGTGTAGTCATCTACACGTACCCCCTACTGTATCCCGACTTTGTTGGACCACACGTGATCACACGTGACCGACAGGAAACACCATCTCCCATTGCTTCTTGACTCCGAGGCGTCGCTGTTCGAGAACCAGGTGCCGCTGTCTGTGAACCTGCGAGACCGCGCACATTCTTGAGAAGCCGTTTACAGCTTTGTGCCGTACTATGCCAACACTGCCATCAAACCTTTTTTTTTTGCCCCCACACTGGTACACCAGCTGCACATACCCGGCCACAAACCCAGATGTACTTTTTGTGTATTTTTTGTACTTTTTACGTACTTTTTGTACTATTGTACTATTGTACTTTTTACGTACTTTTTGAAATTGGACACGTACTCTGCCAACACTGCCCCAACCACCCTGCCCTCCCGTCTCCCTCCGCCCAGGCACCGCTAGGGGGTGCACTAGGGGGTGCGCGCACCACCTTGAAATTTCAAAAAAGTCTGACGGGGGTGCGCGCGCACCCCCTCTATAAAAAACACTGGCTCACGGAGCAGAGATTGAGATAGATTTGGGGTTTTCAAAAAAGACCCCGTCTGAGCTTTTTGGGGGCAAATTTTTTTTTTTCGCGCTGCGCGAGAAAGTGACACTGGTACATACGACCTGGTTGTTGGACACTTCTTTGGCGGGGAACTTGCGCAACAGCGTTTGTGCCTTGATGAAGGAGGGTCATCCCCCCTTTTGTTCAGCACACCGTAAGGCTTCAAACACTCGGCGAAATTGGATTTCTCGGCGGTCATGCCCAAAGGTTCCTGGCGAAGCCACGGTACACAACATTTCAAAAAATTGCGCTTAAAATTGTACATTTTGGGTGGGTTGCAAGCTTGCGCCGCAGGCGCACGGTACGCTACTGTTTTCCTTTCGCCATGCTGCATGCTTCCTTTTGCTTCGGCGTTTGACTAATTGAGTCGCGTTCTGGCTGTGACGGGGTCACTTTGTTAATGAGGCCACTTCTGGTCACTCTCAGATCTGAGGAACCAAAATAACTGATTTTCTCCCAAAATTGGAATCCTTTTCCCCCCTTCACACGGTGGAGTCTGACCAAAATGGCCGGACCCTTTTGGCCGGACTAAAGGACGGACCCCTGAGTCCGGCCAGGCGGACCCCTGAGTCTGGTTGGCCAGACCCCTGAGTCCGCCTGGCCGGACCCCGAGTCTGGTAGGCCGGACTCGGCCGGAAAAAAATTCGGTCAAAAATTTTTTTGGGTCCGGCCAACCAGGGCTATTTCTAAAGACCTGTCCTGTCCCTGATTTTTGGAAAATGAAAGTTGCCAAAAAATTTGCATGGGGCTTATATACAGGGCTGCCAAAAAATTTGCACGTACTACAGTACACGACGCGGTCCAGGACCAATTTCACTTGTCATAGTGACAAGTGAAATTCATGACAAGTGAATAGCCTATAGCCCAATAGAACATCACTTGTCATGACAAGTGATTTACATGTCATTTCACTTGTCACTTTTATGACAAGTGATTTCACTTGTCAGGTCCCTCTGGACCGCGTCGTGTACTTACCAAGAGACGGGACGGATTCCGGAAATGCAAATGCCGGTGTTTTCGCGCATTTTCATGTTTCAGCATCAGGGTGAGAAAATCTGGGTTGTGGGATTTACCTTGGCCCCTTTACCTTACACTCATTTTGACCAAAACCAAGAACTTGGCCATTTCGTCAAATTGACCCCACCACAGTGCGGACAGATTCCGGAAATGCCAATGGCAGTATGTTTTGGGGCTGAAAAAAATTTTCAGGGGCCTGGTGTGATTTTCCTAAAAATTAGGTGTAAATTGGGTACTTCTTGGGTCCTTCTAGGGTATAGTGATTTTCCTTAGGGCACTTCCTTAAGGAAAACAACTGATTTTTTCCCGAGCTTTCCCTGTGGTTAGTAGCCTTGTTTTCGCAAAAAGTTGGTACATCCGAGAGCCCCACGTGTTCGGTGGTGGAAATTTTCTCAAAATCCGGGGTTGGCACCCAGTACCCAGTACCCAGTACCCAGTACCCAGTACCCAGTACCCAGTACCCAGTACCCAGTACCCAGTACCCAGTACCCAGTACCCAGTACCCAGTACCCAGTACCCAGTACCCAGTACCCAGTACCCAGTACCCAGTACCCAGTACCCAGTACCCACCAGTACCCCAGTGCATTTTACCTGTCATGACCAGGCCTGACGGTAACTTTTGAGTTTTTGGGAAATCGTGGGATGGAATATGGGGGGGTCCGAGACGACAGTGGCCTGGGAGGACCACTACCAGGTGTTCAGGTTGCTGCAGCCAAACTATGTCATGGGAGGGGTGGGTTGCAAAGCTTGCGCCGCAGGCGCACGGTACGCTACTTTTATTATTTCGCCATATCCTTTTCTCACTCCTCGTTGGGTTCTACGAGCTCCGACCGTCAAATTGTGGGGGGTCACAACGTGCAGCAAAGTTCGCAGCTATGCAAACTGCCCTCACGTTTACTTTGCACTTTACCCTCAGTGGTCAAGTACTGACCATATTACACACAAAACCTGAAAATGGCCTGTAAAAACTGATACATGCATTTTAGGTCAAAAATACTCAGTTCTGAGCGCAAAGTGACCCCATCACAGCACGCAGAGGCTCCGGACACTGAAATATATTTTTTTTTTGGGTAAATTGCGATAACACGTATACTTTTTTTTTCGATTTGCGATAACACGTACACAAAAAGTATACGTGTTATCGCGAACAAAAACGTACGTGTTTTCCAGTACCCAGTACCCAGTACCCAGTACCCAGTACCCAGTACCCAGTACCCAGTACCCAGTACCCAGTACCCAGTACCCAGTACCCAGTACCCAGTACCCAGTACCCAGTACCCAGTACCCAGTACCCAGTACCCAGTACCCAGTACCCAGTACCCAGTACCCAGTACCCAGTACCCAGTACCCAGTACCCAGTACCCAGTACCCAGTACCCAGTACCCAGTACCCAGTACCCAGTACCCAGTACCCAGTACCCACCAGTACCCCAGTGCATTTTACCTGTCATGACCAGGCCTGACGGTAACTTTTGAGTTTTTGGGAAATCGTGGGATGATGGTCGAATATGGGGGGGTCCGAGACGACAGTGGCCTGGGAGGACCACTACCAGGTGTTCAGGTTGCTGCAGCCAAACTATGTCATGGGAGGGGTGGGTTGCAAAGCTTGCGCCGCAGGCGCACGGTACGCTACTTTTATTATTTCGCCATATCCTTTTCTCACTCCTCGTTGGGTTCTACGAGCTCCGACCGTCAAATTGTGGGGGGTCACAACGTGCAGCAAAGTTCGCAGCTATGCAAACTGCCCTCACGTTTACTTTGCACTTTACCCTCAGTGGTCAAGTACTGACCATATTACACACAAAACCTGAAAATGGCCTGTAAAAACTGATACATGCATTTTAGGTCAAAAATACTCAGTTCTGAGCGCAAAGTGACCCCATCACAGCACGCAGAGGCTCCGGACACTGAAATATATTTTTTTTTTGGGTAAATTGCGATAACACGTATACTTTTTTTTTCGATTTGCGATAACACGTACACAAAAAGTATACGTGTTATCGCGAACAAAAACGTACGTGTTTTCCAGTACCCAGTACCCAGTACCCAGTACCCAGTACCCAGTACCCAGTACCCAGTACCCAGTACCCAGTACCCAGTACCCAGTACCCAGTACCCAGTACCCAGTACCCAGTACCCAGTACCCAGTACCCAGTACCCAGTACCCAGTACCCAGTACCCAGTACCCAGTACCCAGTACCCAGTACCCAGTACCCAGTACCCAGTACCCAGTACCCAGTACCCAGTACCCAGTACCCAGTACCCAGTACCCAGTACCCAGTACCCAGTACCCAGTACCCAGTACCCAGTACCCAGTACCCAGTACCCAGTACCCAGTACCCAGTACCCAGTACCCAGTACCCAGTACCCAGTACCCAGTACCCAGTACCCAGTACCCAGTACCCAGTACCCAGTACCCAGTACCCAGTACCCAGTACCCAGTACCCAGTACCCAGTACCCAGTACCCAGTACCCAGTACCCAGTACCCAGTACCCAGTACCCAGTACCCAGTACCCAGTACCCAGTACCCAGTACCCAGTACCCAGTACCCAGTACCCAGTACCCAGTACCCAGTACCCAGTACCCAGTACCCAGTACCCAGTACCCAGTACCCAGTACCCAGTACCCAGTACCCAGTACCCAGTACCCAGTACCCAGTACCCAGTACCCAGTACCCAGTACCCAGTACCCAGTACCCAGTACCCAGTACCCAGTACCCAGTACCCAGTACCCAGTACCCAGTACCCAGTACCCAGTACCCAGTACCCAGTACCCAGTACCCAGTACCCAGTACCCAGTACCCAGTACCCAGTACCCAGTACCCAGTACCCAGTACCCAGTACCCAGTACCCAGTACCCAGTACCCAGTACCCAGTACCCAGTACCCAGTACCCAGTACCCAGTACCCAGTACCCAGTACCGTGTACGTGTACGTGTACGTGTACGTGTACGTGTACGTGTACGTGTACGTGTACGTGTACGTGTACGTGTACGTGTACGTGTACGTGTACGTGTACGTGTACGTGTACGTGTACGTGTACGTGTACGTGTACGTGTACGTGTACGTGTACGTGTACGTGTACGTGTACGTGTACGTGTACGTGTACGTGTACGTGTACGTGTACGTGTACGTGTACGTGTACGTGTACGTGTACGTGTACGTGTACGTGTACGTGTACGTGTACGTGTACGTGTACGTGTACGTGTACGTGTACGTGTACGTGTACGTGTACGTGTACGTGTACGTGTACGTGTACGTGTACGTGTACGTGTACGTGTACGTGTACGTGTACGTGTACGTGTACGTGTACGTGTACGTGTACGTGTACGTGTACGTGTACGTGTACGTGTACGTGTACGTGTACGTGTACGTGTACGTGTACGTGTACGTGTACGTGTACGTGTACGTGTACGTGTACGTGTACGTGTACGTGTACGTGTACGTGTACGTGTACGTGTACGTGTACGTGTACGTGTACGTGTACGTGTACGTGTACGTGTACGTGTACGTGTACGTGTACGTGTACGTGTACGTGTACGTGTACGTGTACGTGTACGTGTACGTGTACGTGTACGTGTACCTCGTTTTAGACCCCCACAGATGCTCAAAAGTGCCAAATTTTGCTTTTAATGGCCTCAAATCGTCGAAATTAGCCCTTTTTTGGGGCCCAAAAAAAAAAAAATCGAGGGTCCAGGTATGGAGAGCGAGCACCTTAGAAGAAGAAAACACGTACATTTTTGTTCGCGATAACACGTATACTTTTTTTGACCACTTTTCGCGATAACACGTACACTTTTTCGCGATAACACGTATACTTTTTGTGTACGTGTTATCGCAAATGGAAACAAAAAGTATACGTGTTATCGCAATTTGCCCTTTTTTTTTTGATTTTTTGGGGTAAAAATTTCTGGGGGAAAATTTCTGGCCACAAAAAACCACCAAAAAAAAAATACACAAAATTATTTTTGCACCCCCCTTAAAATTAGGTGTAAATTGGGTACTTCTTGGGTCCTTCTAGGGTATACACCCTAGCCCTATACAGCCACACCATCAGGGGAAATTTTTTTTGAGCAGCATTTTTTGGCCGAAAATGGGCCCCACGTATTAGTGACCGGGCTCATATTTTCAAAAATTTAATTGGTCAAAAAATTGTCCAATTTTCGAGATTGACCCCACCACTGCACGGGTGGATCCCAAAAATGCAAATAAGGACGTTTTTGGCACGAAATAAATCTGCCAAAAAAAATGTGTCCCGGATTGGATTTTGGACCCCCCGGACCCCATATTTAGAAATAGCCCTGCGGCCAACCGGACTCGGGGTCCGGCCAGGGGGTGAGTCCGGTTTGGCCTCAGGCCAAGCTGGTCAGACTCCACCGTGCAGACCGGGTTTTTCGCCAACATCCCATTTATTTTTTTGACCAGGTCAGTAGATGCACCTCCAACCCTGTCACGGAGACGGGAGAGAGCTACATACCTCGGTGAACGGCATCTTCAAGGGTTTATTCCCTTGTTGTCTGTAACCAATGATGTCGTTCAAGTATCGGTTAAGACAGTGGCAGGTGCAAAGAATGGCAACGATGCCCTTCTGTTCGGCCCATTTCGAAGCAGCAGCCCAGATGTTGGAGCCGCCATCCACAACAACAGCGACCCACTTCGGCGAGTTGTTCTCCGTGTCCACTGCGTCGAAGTACTTTAACAATACTGCTGCTGTGAATGACTTCTCCGGCATCACGGCGGTTTTGACGTTCAAACGTCAAGGGCAAGTGCACGTAAAAGGTATAACGTGATTTTTGCCTTCTTTCGACAGCCAAGCATCCGAGTGCAACACAACAAAGGGCTCGTCCTGGAGCTTTAGCAGGAGGGGTGTCGCTTCCTCATACACAGCGTCCAGCAGTTCCCACTGAGCATGGTGTCAGAGGGTATGTGCTTGACATTCTTCCTCAGGGCATGCACGAAATCCCGAAAATGTGGATTTCGTGTTTGCTGGAAGGGGATATTGCCCGAGTACCAAAAGCAGGCTTGTGCGAGGTCAAGCGCACGTTGTTCTGCTGTCGTCGGAGGAGGTGGGGCGATGACCTGGAAGCGGCTCTGTTTCTGCCCCTTTTTTTCTGGAGGGGGCGGGACTAGTGTCTGGATGTCCTGCTTCGACGTAAGGACAAGCGGGGTGCGTCCGCATCGATCACGGTAGGTGGTGCTGGTGGTTCTGCCCCTGGCACTGGGTTGGCAGCTGCGACTTCGTTCCCCTGCGCTGGAGCAGCTTCCTCTCCCTCTTCCTCTCCGTCTTCGTCGTCCTCTGCGTCGGCTTCATCCCTCTTCCTCTTCCTCTTCCTCTTCCTCTTCCTCTTCCTCTTCCTCTTCCTCTTCCTCTTCCTCTTCCTCTTCCTCTTCCTCTTCCTCTTCCTCTTCCTCTTCCTCTTCCTCTTCCTCTTCCTCTTCCTCTTCCTCTTCCTCTTCCTCTTCCTCTTCCTCTTCCTCTTCCTCTTCCTCTTCCTCTTCCTCTTCCTCTTCCTCTTCCTCTTCCTCTTCCTCTTCCTCTTCCTCTTCCTCTTCCTCTTCCTCTTCCTCTTCCTCTTCCTCTTCCTCTTCCTCTTCCTCTTCTACAGTAAACTTGTTTAAGAAGCTTTGCTTCGACTCAGGAGTCTTTCAAGATATAGAATGACTAATGCAGCATGCCCCTCATGGGCTTACCACTTACGGTTAGTAAGGTTGGAACGAGGATCGATGGGGAACCCAAAACACACAAAACACACAAACACACATTCACGAATCAGAATTTTGTCTTTTGCTTCCCCAGTATCGCCCTCTGTACGTACTCCTCTCCTCATCTACGGAAAAAAGAATCTCCCCCCGCCCCCCTTTTTTAGTTTACTTGTATACTCGTCTTTATCTTGTAAAGACTCCTCCTCTTCCTCTTCCTCTTCCTCTTCCTCTTCCTCTTCCTCTTCCTCTTCCTCTTCCTCTTCCTCTTCCTCTTCCTCTTCCTCTTCCTCTTCCTCTTCCTCTTCCTCTTCCTCTTCCTCTTCCTCTTCCTCTTCCTCTTCCTCTTCCTCTTCCTCTTCCTCTTCCTCTTCCTCTTCCTCTTCCTCTTCCTCTTCCTCTTCCTCTTCCTTTTCCTTTTCCTCTTTCTCTCCAGTGCCGCGTTCTCGTCCTTCGCTCTCTACTTCTGCGAGTCCGTGGCCTTGTCACAATTTATGATATGGCCCTTCCTTCGTTCTGCGTTCGACGATTTCCCCATTGTCTCTCCAGCTTCCCCGCGACAATCTTCAACAGATCCCCAGTCCAACATTTTGCCTTCGGCATCTTTTTTTCTTAAATTAAGTGTTCCTCAATACCCTTCTGTGGTGTGAAATGAAGTGTAGGGTTGGGGTTAGGGTGGTGTTCTGCAGCTGACGTCAAAACAATGTCTTTTATATCTTTTATCCACAAAAACCCAAGATTTTAAAAGACAATAAAAGACGTAAAAGGCGTAAAAGACGTCTTTTATATAAAAGACGAAAGGGACCCTTAATTACACCCCCATTACAACACCTTGGTGTTTTGGTTTTTACTAACGAGATGTGTCCCACACATTCCCTAAGGGTCCCCCTTGTCTTTTATCATGTCTTTTAAAAGACGTCTTTTATGTCTTTTATCGTCTTTTAAAATTCCACTTTTTCGCTTAAAAGACATAGAAGACACATAAAAGACATACAGCGTTTGTAAACCCGGGATTTTCACCTTTTTGGGTGGTTTTTTGGGTCCATACCTGGCTATGTGCGCTGGGAATAGCGATTCTGGGGTGTCAGAACCATGTGTGGTCACACAGAAGGTCGTTTTTGGGTTGTTTGTGAGCAAAAACGGCCAACGAAACCTATGAACAGCGTTGCGTTTTGTCACCACGCACGTGTTTTATCTAGCTTACCATGCGTTCAGATCGGTTCGGTTCGTTGAGTTCCGTTCGTTTGTGTTAACTCCACGAGGCAGAGAGTTTTAGGATTCGCAAAACTAAATTGCTTCCGCTATCGTCCCCTCACCCCTTCGCCCATACATGGTTCACCAAAAATCGACTTACGCAAAGGCACCAAAGTCTCAGATTTTTTCGGCGTTGGAAACTAACCGAAAGATTGGGCCAAAAATCGAGGTGTTTAGAATTCAACTTTATTCCTCTTTTCGTGTAGCGATTTTTGGTGTAAAATGCCTTAGAACGTGCGTTTCTTAAGGGTTCTATGGGAAACCCGGCGTTTTTCACCAGAAACCACGAGGTTCAACCCAAACCCCGGTAAGAAGTGTCTCGAAGTGACACTTCTCACCGTGGTTCAAGACAGAAACAACAAGCAGTACCTGAGAAATGACACAGTGGTGTTAGCGACGACGTACGCGTTCGAGTCAGATATGAACGAGAAGACAAAGCCTGCGCTTCAGGCCCACATCCTGATGTTCTAACAGGTAACAGACAGACCTGCTGGCAAAGCCAGAGACAGCCGTTACGAGTTGTTCAAGGAGGAGGACGAAGGCGTTCTTGCTGAGTTGGGTCACTTCCTCACGGACGAGGGGGTATGCAGCAGCCGTGTCATTCAGGCCAACAGCAAGGCACAGCCGGAAGTGTACTACATGTCTTTTAACATGTCTTTTATGTCTTTTATGTCTTTTATTATTTCGAAAGCTGAAAAGGGGGACCCTTAACATTCCCCCAGGGACGACGCCAAAAAAAATCGAATTTTTTTTTGCAAAATAGTTGGTACTCCAAAAATTTGCCGGAACCGAAAATTGTGTAGTTTGTGGGGTTTATGATCGTACTCTTAGAGGTCAAAAGAAATCAAATAAAAGCAAATAAAAGGGGAGAGGAGAAGAGGGAGGAATCTTTTGATAGAGGTCGTACCAGGCCGCGTGCCGGAGTTATGAGGGGGTTTTTTAGAAAACTTGTTCTCTACACTAACATCACACTGACACCGTACTCATTTTAGCAAAAACCAAGAACTTGCCCAATTCTGCAAATTGACCCCACCACAGTGCGGACGGATTCCAAAAAAACGCAAATAGAGACGTTTTCGAACATTTTTGAGTTTTGGGTTCTCATAGAAAATCTGGTTAAATTTGGACTTCTTTGACTTCTCCTTGGCCCTCTTTACCTTACACTCATTTTAACCATAACCCAGAACTTGTCCATTTCAGCAAATTGACCCCACCACTGCAAATAAGGACCCTCCACAACCTTCCTTCACAGAAGGGTCAATTTTACAAACCCCGATTTTGAGGAAAATTTTGGCCGAAAATGGGCCCCACGTATAATCAACCGGGCTCATATTTCTCAAAATTTAAGTGGTCAAAAAATTGTCCAATTTCGAGATTGACCCCACCACCTGCACGGATGAATCCCAAAAATGCAAATAAGGACGTTTTTGGCACAAAATAAATCTGCCAGAAAATTTGCCTCCCAGATTGGATTTTGTACCCCCCGGACCCCATATTTAGAAATGGCCCTGCTCGGACTGATAGGGCTAGAGTCTATAATTAAGGATAGGACATATGGGGTGAGGCGCCTCCACCGTTTGTGGTGTGGTGATGGGAGAGGGGAAGCTGTGGCTGGCCGTGGGGTGCTTTCGTGCATTGTCTGGCACCTCAGCTTGTCTGTGGTTGCAGCACGAGAGCACCTTTAGCGTTCTTCCTTGCGTGGGGTGGGTGGAGACAGCGGAGTGTGCAGGTGGAGGCAGTGGTGCTGCGGCTTCGCGGGACAGTGCTTTGTGGTGTGGGGTTCCTCACCCATCACTACAAGGCGTGGCTCTCTTGGCAGTGCGGCTGTATCGCTGCCAGGGTTGGGAGGAAGGAATATGGGGAGGATGTGGCCACAACACACGAACAGCGATTCCATGCAAGGACAGGAATGTGACGCAGTGTACGGCAGATGCAGGAGAGCATTGGGAGTATTGCTGAGGGTGGGGGCAGTGCTGTGGACAGCATGGGAGGGACACAGCGGGTCTGTGGTGGGTCAAAGCAGAGCTTTCAACTCGTGATGGCTTGGTGCTTTTTGTCCCGGTCTTTCTTTTGCGTGAGGCTCGTTGGTGTTGCAAGGTTGCTTCTTTTGTGTCTGCCTGCTGACACCCCGTCAGCAGCCTTGGGTAGAGTTCATCTACACAGGATGTGGCATTCACGCTGTGCACAGCATCTCTTCGCATTCGTTGTCGACAACTGCGACTGGCACAGAGCGTCGTGCAGTGCGGTTGGAGGACGGCCGAGGGATGGGGAGGTGTGGTCAGGCGACAGGTGTTCGAGTGGACACGACATTTTGGTGGAAACTGGGTGAACAATGGGCAAGCGTGAGGAGAGCGAGAGGATCAAGACACCGAGGGGCAACTGGGACGGCAGGGTCCTTACTGAGTTCTCTCTCTTTGGGGTGTGGTACTGGCTGTGGGAGAGCCACCTGCGGCACTCTCATTCGGTTTGGGACTTGGGGCTGGGGGGAAGCTTGTCTTGCCATAGACACTGGTGTGTCTTCTATTATGGTCGTACTGCCAGTTACTTTCATCTGTTGATGTCAAAGGCGAGGATGCTTTCAATGAGGGCAGCCAGGCGACCTTACTGCTGTGTAGCAGTGTCCAATGACTGTACCCTTGGGGTCCTGCTCAGCTAACTCTCTCTAAGCTCTCACAGCCTGTTACGTGTCTCACGGAGACGATCATAGATCACCCAAAAATGACCCCATCACTTTCTGCAATCGCACCGCATCGGACGATGCGACGGACAAAAACGCCTCTCCACCCCGCTTTTTTTTCCGTGATCTGGACCCCAATTTTTTTTGGTCAAAATCACGTGATCTGGGAACATGCTTGGAAGGACACATTTCTGTTCCCGCCTACTCCCGTCTCCAATTCAAAGGGCCTCCGGTTCGCAGGCGCTCCTGCATTGATTGCAAACGCTACCTGGTGTCTAAACGGCCTGCTTCCATGGTGGGAACTGCCTGGGAGCAATGGACTGGCAGGCGTGACACTTCGAGGAGCCGTGCTCTTCCTTACCCAACAACCCACCCGCAGAGATACATCAAGAGACACATAAAATGGAACTGACTATCCAGGGCTTGGGGAAGGACTTCGTGATTGAGGTGGGTGAGAAGGACACAACGGAGACGATGCGGCAGAAGGTGGCGTCTGCAACAGAGTTGTGCGAAGACAGCTTCCGCATGGGCTTCGGAGGGAAGGAGGAAGGAGAGGACATCACAGAACTGAGTGCTGGAGACACAGTCGTGTTGACGAATACAAAGAAGTACGAAGCCATATCAGCTCTTCATGCATTGGGTGAGACAAACATCACAGCAGAAAGGTTGAAGCAGGTGGAGGATCCGAAGGTGGCCAGCTTTCTTCTTCAGGCAGAAGTTGCGACTGCGATTCCAGAAAGCTTCTTCTTAGGTAGTGACGTAACGCGCATTGGTTTCAGTTGCGTACCCAATGTGGATGACAACTGTGGCATCACACTGCACCTGCCTGCATTACCCTGCGTCACCAGGATTGGTGACTGGGTTTTCTGCAACTGCACATCGTTGTCGGAAGTCGACGTCACAGGCCTGCAATCAGTCACCACGATTGGTGACTGGTTTCTCTCCAACTGCAAATCGTTGTCGAAAGTCGACCTGACCGGCCTGCAAGCAGTCACCACGATTGGTAACGGGTTTCTCCACAACTGCAAATTGTTGTCAGAAGTAGACCTGAGCGGCCTGCAAGCAGTCACCACGATCGGTAACGGGTTTCTCTCCTCCTGCAAGTCGTTGTCGAAATTGGACCTCACCGGCCTGCACGCAGTCACCGCGATTGGTGACAATTTTCTCTTCAACTGCACAACGTTGTCGAAACTGGACCTCACAGGCTTGCAATCAGTCACCACGATTGGTGACGGGTTTCTCTCCTCCTGCACATCGTTGTCGAAAGTCGACGGAAGGGACAAGTGTAGCAACGTTGTACGCAGCAGACTAGGTGACGTTGGTTTTTAGCGGCAGTAAAGAAAGCGGGAGTGGGAATTGGGGTGTTAGGATTATTCTGTGTGTTTGGGCGGGTCGAGTAGTGTTTTGTTGAGCGAGCAAGAAATCATCCCCACTGTACCACCCACCTTCATTGGACATTTTCTCTTCCACAACAAGCACTGCCGTACGCATACGGTGGTATGCTGTACGCACTTTCTTAGAATTCGCTGCGTACGCGTGCGCATGCAGCATGGGTCATTTATTCTGTCAGTTTCTTACTCAGCTGCCTTACTTAGAATACCTGCGCTCCATACCACAGACCCAACACATGGTCAAGAACTGCCGTTCGCAATCCCCTTTTGTTTTATGTTTCTGAGACTCTGTAATCACTCCCCAAATTTGGACCCCAAATTTTTTTGGTCAAAATCACGTGATCTGGGAACATGCTTGGAAGGACACATTTCTGTTCCCGCCTACTCCCGTCTCCAATTCAAAGGGCCTCCGGTCCGCAGGCGCTCCTGCATTGATTGCAAACGCTACCTGGTGGTCTAAACGGCCTGCTTGCACGGTGGGAACCGCCTGGGAGCAATGGACTGGCAGGCGTGACACTTCGAGGAGCCGTGCTCTTCCTTACCCGACACCCCACCCGCAGTGATACATCAAGAGACACATAAAATGGAACTGACTATTCAGGGCTTGGGGAAGGACCTCGTGATTGAGGTGGGTGAGAACGACACAACGGAGACGATGCGGGAGAAGGTGGCGTCTGCAACAGGGTTGGGCGAAGACAGCTTCCGCATGGGCTTCGGAGGGAAGGAGGAAGGAGAGGACATCACAGAACTGAGTGCTGGAGACACAGTCGTGTTGACGAATACAAAGAAGTACGAAGCCATATCAGCTCTTCATGCATTGGGTGAGACAAACATCACAGCAGAAAGGTTGCAGCAGGTGGAGGATCCGAAGGTGGCCAGCTTGCTTCTTCAGGCAGAAGTTGTGACTGAGATTCCAGAAGACTTCTTCTCACGTAGTGACGTAACGCGCATTGGTTTCAGTTGCGTACCCAATGTGGATGACAACTGTGGCATCACACTGCACCTGCCTGCATTACCCTGCGTCACCACGATTGGTGACGATTTTCTCTGCAACTGCACATCGTTGTCGGAAGTCGACCTCACCGGATTGCAAGCAGTTACCACGATTGGTGACTGGGTTCTTTCCTACTGCACAACGTTGTCGAAAGTGGACTTCACCGGCCTGCAAGCAGTCACCACGATTGGTGACCGGTTCCTCTCCTCCTGCACATCGTTGTCGAAAGTGGACTTCACCGGCCTGCAATCAGTCACAACGATTGGTCACGGGTTTCTCTCCGACTGCGAAATGTTGTCGAAAGTGGACTTCACCGGCTTGCAAGCAGTCACCACGATTGGTGATGATTTTCTCTCTGACTGCACATCGTTGTCGGAAGTAGACCTGACCGGCCTGCAAGCAGTCATCACGATCGGTACCAAGTTTCTCTACAACTGCACATCGTTGTCGAAAATGGACTTCACCGGCCTGCACGCAGTCACCACGATTGGTGACTGGTTTCTCTACAACTGCACAACGTTGTCGAAAGTCGACGGAAGGGACAAGTGTAGCAACGTTGTACGCAGCAGACTAGGTGACGTTGGTTTTTAGCGGCAGTAAAGAAAGCGGGAGTGGGAATTGGGGTGTTGGGATTATTCTGTGTGTTTGGGCGGGTCGAGTAGTGCCGTTTGCAAACCCCTTTTGTTTTGTTTTTTTTTTCTTTCTGCGACTTTGTAATCAACCCCCCACTGTCTCTTACTGTCCCCCTTCACATTTGTTCTGCTACCTGAGGGCGATCTTGAGTTATCACTTGGAAGGCTTCGACACCCCCACTCACCCCAGTACATAGGGGAGTGCTATTTGGGCAACGGCATTTTACGTCGCTCCCCTCTCGATACGCAGCATGCGGAAAACCCCACCAAAACAATACTGACGTAGCCCAAAACTGGGACCAGTGGTCGCGCTAATTATGGGAAAAAATGGGGAAAAAATGGATTTCGGGTACGGAAAAACGTTCCTTGAAAAGGTTAGCTGGGGAGGCCCGGAAACCCCGTTTTGTGGCATTTCCGGGCCAATCCCGGCTTGTGGTGGGGTATATACGGAAAAATGGACAAAATTTTAGTGACTTAAATTTTCGCAAAATATGAACCCATACTCGTAAACAAGGGTCATTTTCAGGAAAATTCGGAAAATTCCGAGATTTGGAAGCAATTTTTCTCCTGAAAATCAGTGGGTTTTCAGCCCCAAAACATACCGCGATTGGAATTTCCGGAATCCGTCCGCGCTGTGGTGGGGTCACTTTGCCGAAATGGCCAATTTTTTGGTTTTGGTCAAAATCCATGTGGGTAAAGAGGGCCAAGGTAAATCCCACAACCAGATTTTCTCTCCCTGATCCTGACGTCTTGAAACATGAAAATGCGCGAAAACACCGGCATTTGCATTTCCGGAATCCGTCCGTTCTGTGGTGGGGTCAATTTGCCGAAATGGACAAGTTCTTGGTTTTGGTCAAAACCCGTCAGTGTAAGGTAAAGGGGGCAAGTGTTTGCCTGTAGAAACTGGAAGGGAACAGGCAGCGCCGCAGGCGCACGGTAACCAACTTTTTTTTTTTTTCTCTTTTTTTTTTTTTTCTCCTCTTTCTTTTGACTTTCCGAGCCAATTGCGTTCCACGGCGGGGTCACATGTATATGCAAGTCCACTATGTGGTGGTCTTACTCAACAATATTAGAACTTCTGGTTTCTTAATGAAATCCCCGTACTGCAAAAAAAAAACGTTCCTACCAAAACCCCCAAAAATCCCGGGATGAGGGATGGACTTTAGCGCGAGCTCTGACTGGGACAATCGAGGATTTTTTTTTGGGGGGGTGTCCCAGTTTTGTTGTCCCAGAATCCTAGGACGGTATCTCGGCTCTCCACAGTGATGGAGTGTTATCCTTGATTTACTGACCCCGCGATCCGCGAGTTTATCAGCACCGAAGAAGGGATACGTAGAACATGTGGAGGAGGGGCTTGGGACTTCGGGAGGTGGCCGCAAGGAAAAGAGGTAAGTATAGAGGGGGGGGGGAAAGGGCTTTCAACACACGGAAAAGCAAAGGGTGGGCTTCAATGGGCTTCAATGGGCAATAATGGTGATTCTCCTGCCGATAATCTGGTTTCAGCCAAGATAGGCAATCATTCGCCCGAAGGTGAATTGCCCTAATGTAGGGGCCACCCTCACCCCCCGCCACGTTGTCGGTTTCCCTCTAGCACCCCTTTCTTTACACGGCTCGCTGAGCCTGGGTTTATTTTTGCAAAGATCTCGTGTCTTCGTTTCTCTCCCCATACAAACACCACGCCAACCACAGAGCGAGGAAGCAAGATGGGCTGTTGGAAGTGGCTCGATGCCGCCTTCTCCCTGGATGGGACCCTCGGCAAGCAGGAGTACTTACGGAGGCGGATGTTCTTCTACTTCAACTTGGGTGTCTTGGTCGTCAATGTGCTGTACACTTTTATGCTGCGCTCCCTGGTCTTCACCATGCCACTGTATGTGCTGGTGCAGATGGCTTACGCTGTCTCCTCCCTGCTTGCGATTGGTGCAGTGCTCTTGAAGTGCAAGCTCACCTCGTTCCTGATTATGTTGGTCGTGTTGGGTTATGCCTTTGCGATCTTAGTGGGCGACCTCATGGCGCGTGCACTTAGCTATTCTCTGTGGCCGTATGCCGTGCTGCTTGTGGACCTGCTGCTGGTGATGAAGGTGCCGTCCTCGTACAGCGTGGTGATAGTCTGTGTGATAATAGGCTGGCTTGCGCTCATGATGCTTGAGGAGAGCTTCAGGTTCGGTGTGCTGGACATGCCTGGGCTATGGAGTCTGGAGAAACGACGTGAGGTGATCTACGACATGGGGGCGTGCGCATCACCGCCTTGCCCGGTCAACTTCAGGACTGCAGGCATTGTTGGGATGATTGTCTTCGGGATTGATTTTCTCGCAACACGAGGCTTTGCACGCGACGTGCTGAAGGAGCAGGCGTCCATGGCACAGACAATCAGCACCGTGCAGGAGATCGCCTCCCTCCTAGCTGGCTACGACGTGGAGAAGGTGGCGGAGCTGCTGGAGGCGCATGGAGCGGACCTGCCCGAGGGGATGCTTCTTGCACTCAGTACGTTGGAGGCGAACCTGCGTGTGTACAAGGCGTACCTCCCGCAGACGTGTCTGCCTTTTGCGATGGACGCCACCCTGGACACCTCTCAGGTCGGAACGGACACCGACAGCCAGACGGAAGCATCAGACATGGAGTCCACGCTGGATAGGTCGGGCAGCACTCTTTTGGCAACACTCGCAACAGCACGTTCCTTGGGGCTGAGCCACGTGAAGGCAACGCTGCTGATGCTGAACGTGAAGGAGACACTGCACCTCCTGGAGGACAGCGCGCGCTTCAGTGAACTGTTCACAGCTCTTCTGCTGAGGGCGCTCAGTGCAACAGAGTCGCAGCGTGGCATGGTGGACGTGTTCATCGGTGACCGCATCCACTGCTCCTTCAACACATCACGGCCATGTGCCAGCCACGCCACCTCAGCGCTCCACACGGCGACGCTACTGCTGAAGGGCATCGGCCGCTGCGAGTCCTTCTTCAACATCGGCATCGCAACAGGGAAGGTGCTCCGTGGCGACATGGGCTGTGAGATGATGCGCCGCTTCAGCATGATCGGCACTCTCGTGCGCGACGTGAACGGGATGGAACGTGCGGGGCGCATCCTCGGCTGCGATGTGCTCTGCAACCGCCTCTGCTTCAGCGACGGGGAGCTGGAGCACCAGCTGCGCCTTATCCCACGCAAGGTGGAGGTGGACGCGGGGTGTGACGAGGAGGTGGTGGCCGAGCTGGTGGTGCCAGATGAAAATGTAGGTACTGAACAAGAAGCCGACGAGTGGATGTACATGATTGGCGAGAAGAAGCCGTTTGACGACTTCAACAGCTCTGTGCGTGCGTACCTTCGTGGTGACGTCAGTGTCGAGGAGTTGACGGCTGCAGCGAGGCTGGTTAGTGTACCACACAGCGTGATGAGCACAGTGGGACGCGAGACACTGCACCTGCCTGCACGTGCACAGAGCACATACGACCCCGCTTCGACACAGTCGCTCTTTCTGCAGTGGACAGGAGTGAGCTTGAGCAGTACTGGACAACGGAGTGCGGACCCGCCACCTGACTCGACACAAACGCCCATAGAATGCTACGGTGTTGATCATTAGCCAGTGAGCAAATCGTGGTGTGACATTGCTAACAACCGTGGGGCACATGACATGGGTAGCGTGCCAACCCCTAACACAGTCTTTTATCAGCAGTGGTGTCCACACAGTGTATTATCATACGCCATGCAGACACCAATATGTTAGGGAGGAGGTCACTAAGCTGGGAGGCTTAGGTTCAGCTTCCGCAGTTTTCTATTTTATCTGTTACACGATTTGAGTGCTGTTTTCTAAAGTCGTTTATGTATAATATAATGGATTTTTTTTTATCTCGAAGCATGTGTCATGCCAGAGGCTCGTGTGGGTGGATGGACGGCACTTCTGTGCAGATGCAGAGAGAGGCAGAGGGTGGAGAGGGAAGAGAAGCAGGTGCCTGTGTTGGTGACACCGTCGCAGGTGTCGCAGTGCACGGCAGCAGCCCAGGCGCGGTCACCCCAGCAGTGTTCGCCCTCGACACACTGCGTCCGCCATACGTGGTAAAGGGCTGTGGTCTCAGCGCAGCACCACAGCGTGCACTGGAGATGTACTTCAGCCACCTGTGCGGTAGCGATGTGTTGAGCACCTAAGGCACCATAGAGTGTTGCAGGGATGGGCATCATGATGTGCATCTCTTGCAGTGTGTGTGCACCCGATGGTCCTCTGGGTGGTGTGTGTACATGTCGGTTCTTGTTCATCTCGACTGATACCTGGTCGAGTAAATAAAGCTGCCCCACAAGGTACACATGCTGGACAGTATTTCAGTTTGGAGCTTTTAGGGTTCTGGACAGCGGCGCCCCTGTTGTTTCCACACAGACATGCCATGTACCCGTCAGTTCTTGTTTACAACTGTATATGAGGAGAGTACCTGGATAAGTGAACAAAACAAAACAAAGAAAGCTATTTTGTTGTATCTTGCCTCCCTCCTCCTCCTTCTCAACACCACCCCACAACAGAGCAACACTTCACTCGAAACAATGGAACTGTGTGTGCAGGGATATGATGAAAACAAATACGTGATTGAGGTGGGTGAGAAGGACACAACGGAGACGATGCGGCAGAAGGTGGCGTCTGCAACAGGGTTGTGCGAAGACAGCTTCCGCATGGGCTTCGGAGGGAAGGAGGAAGGAGAGGACATCACAGAACTGAGTGCTGGAGACACAGTCGTGTTGACGAAGTCGACGAAGTACCAATCTGTTGAAACACTTCGTGCCTTGGGTGAGACAGACATTTCCGAAGCGAGGTTGGTGACTGTGAAGGATCCTGAGGTGGCTTCTCTGCTTCTTCAGGCGGAGGTTGCGACTGTTATTCCTGACGAGTTCTTGTACGAAGCATCGTTTACGAGACTTGATCTCTCTGCTGTGTCTGGTGTGACACGAATTGAGGACAACTTCCTCCACAGGTGTGCGTCGGTGGAAACCGTTGACTTGTCGGGATTGTGCAACGTTACGCACATCGGGCATGACTGTCTCTCTGGCTGCACATCGTTGACAAGCCTTGACGTGTCAGGGTTCACTGGTGTGATGATGATAGGGCACTCGTTCCTCCAAGAAAGTGGTGTCACAAATCTTGACTTATCCGCGATGACGAGTGTGACGAAGGTTGGTGCAAGCTTTGTTCTCAGCTGCAAGTCGTTGAAAAGGATTGACATCTCAGGATGGCGCAGAATCACGCACATTGAGAACTACTTCCTCTCGGACTGCAGCTCGTTGGCAACCATTGATTTGTCAGCTTTTTGCAGTGTCACGAAGATCGGCTTCTTTTTTCTCTTCGACTGCATCTCGTTGACCACCATCAGCTTTTCAGGGATGACCAATGTGACAGAACTGGGGAACGGCTTATGTTCGGACTGCACCTCGTTGGAAACGATTGACTTGACAGCACTGCACAGGGTTGTGAAGGTAGGAGACGACTTTCTCATGAGGTGCACCTCGCTGGGTAGTATCGACCTTTCAGCTTTTGGCAATGTCGCATCTATTGAGTCAGGGTTTCTGAGGCAATGCACATCATTGAAAACAGTTGATTTATCAGTG
This sequence comes from Rhynchopus sp. YZ270_cl-10, assembly GCA_964035575.1. Lineage (NCBI taxonomy): Eukaryota > Euglenozoa > Diplonemea > Diplonemida > Diplonemidae > Rhynchopus > Rhynchopus sp. YZ270_cl-10. The sequence goes on along the minus strand of OZ037839.1, from coordinate 1,095,055 downwards.
TTGCGCAGCATCACTCGCATTGAGAACTGCTGGATGGAAGGGTGTTCCGCGTTGACAACAGCAGACTTATCAGGAATGAGCAATGTCACGCAGATTGATCCACGTTTCCTGCAAGATTGCACATCCTTGACCACGCTGGACATGTCAGGTTTTGGCAGGGACACAGAGATCCAGGATGACTTCCTGCTCAACTGCAACGCACTCACAACAGTCGTCTTGCCAGGCAACATCGGCATTGACGAGATGTTGTCTCTCCCGAATGGAGACCCTAGAATGAGCACCTACAAGGAGGCCTTCTATGTACGTGTGCGTGAGATTTACGCAAGGTTTACGGAACAGTTCGAAGATGTGCGGATAGAAGCTTTTGAGGCAGTACGAACAGACGTGTCTGGAAGTGCAAGACAATGTATTGCATTGAAAGCAGGACAAGAGAGAGAAGGGATTGATGCAAGCACAAGAGGACAAAAAAGAGGAACAAAAAGAGGATTTGGAGAGTTGGGGGCAGCATAAACAGGAGCAGGACAAGCTGGATGAACAGAGGGGTTTGGGGGGTTTGGGGCAGGACAAACAGGAGCAACGCAAGCAGGAGGATTTGGAGGGTGTGGTGATTTTGTGTGAAGAACACTTCGGTGAACCTATTGAACTGCAATTTTGGATACACTTTTGAACTGGGGTAAATTATTTGGCAGGTTTGGTGCACAACTCTGACAAACCGGAGTGTCCCCACCACTTTTTATGAACAACCTGTCAGCACAAAGTCTTTTCTACTCCACATATGTGGCAGGGTGAGGATAAGTGAAAAACAAACAAGAAAGCTATTTTGTTGTATCTTGCCTCCCTCCTCGTCCTTCTCAACACCACCCCACAACAGAGCAACACGTCACTCGAAACAATGCAACTGTGTGTGCAGGGATATGATGATGATACCAAATACGTGATTGAGGTGGGTGAGAACGACACAACGGAGACGATGCGGGAGAAGGTGGCGTCTGCAACAGGGTTGTGCGAAGACAGCTTCCGCATGGGCTTCGGAGGGAAGGAGGAAGGAGAGGACATCACAGAACTGAGTGCTGGAGACACAGTCGTGTTGACGAAAACTACTAAGTACGCATCTGTTGAAACACTTCGTGCCTTGGGTGAGACAGACATTTCCGAAGCGAGGTTGGTGACTCCCGACGGCGGACCGCCCCCCATAGCACATTTTTGCGGTGCACGGGCGTACGGGATTAGTATCTTTTTTTCGAGAGAACCCAAGAGCGGCCAGGTCCTGGACAAGTACGTTGTGCTTTTAGACCTACAAACTGTCTGGGGTGGTGGGACCTCGGGGCGAAGGGTGCTTCCCTGGACCCCAATATCCTACCACAAGGAGCTCGAGTCGTGCATGGAATGCAGGGTACTCTGAGCCGATTACTTCCACAAAACTCCCAGATCCCAAGACCTCCACGGGGGGCAGGCCTCCACGGTAACCCGCGACCGCCGACACCTTAGCTCCGTACTGCCTCTGTCTGTAACCTGCCGGTCCCCCACCTACCTACGCTTTTTGTGGTGTCTTTTACGACGGTGGACCAAGGGGCTTTGCAGTGCAGTCAACGCCGACGGAGCGAGACTCGATTGTGACCGGGTGAAAAGGGAACCTTAGCCAGCGCTAACCAGCGGCAGTTTTGACTCAGGGAGGAGTTTCTCACCGCAGACTGGCGACACACCCCCCACTTTTTCGGGGTGGCTGCATTCCTCTTCGGAACGGGGTGTTCCATCCTATTTTTAAAAACGTTTACGAAGCGAGGTTGGCGACTGTGAAGGATCCTGAGGTGGCTTCTCTGCTTCTTCAGGCGGAGGTTGCGACTGTTATTCCGGATGGGTTCTTGTGGGGAGCATCGTTTACGAGACTTGATCTCTCTGCTGTGTCTGGTGTGACACGAATTGAGATCGGATTCCTCTCCGCGTGTGAGTCGCTGGAAACCGTTGACTTGTCGGGATTGTGCAACGTTACGTACATTGGGCATAACTGTCTCCATAGCTGCAAATCGTTGACAAGCCTTGACGTGTCAGGGTTCACTGGTGTGACGGTGATAGGGAGCTCGTTCCTCGCAGGAACTGGCGTCACAAATCTTGACTTATCCCATATGACGAGTGTGACGAAGGTTGGTGCATACTTTCTTGCCTACTGCGAGTCGTTGGAAAGGATTGACATCTCAGGATGGCGCAGAATCACACACATTGAGGACGGCTTCCTCTGGAACTGCACCTCGTTGGCAACCATTGATTTGTCAGCTTTTTGCAGTGTCACGAAGATCGGATCCAACTTTCTCTCCAACTGCAAGTCGTTGACCACCATCAGCTTTTCAGGGATGACGAATGTGACGGAACTTCGTAGCGACTTTTGTTCGGGCTGCACCTCGTTGGAAACGATTGATTTGACAGCACTGCACAGAGTTGTGAAGGTGGGCGACGAATTTCTTACGAGCTGCACCTCGCTGGGAAGTATCGACCTTTCAGCTTTTGGCAATGTCGCAGACATCGGGCACAAATTTATTTTTCAGTGCTCATCATTGAAAACAGTTGATTTATCAAAGTTGCTCACTATCACACACATTAAGCGCGACTGGTTGCAAGGGTGCTCCGCGTTGACAACAGCAGACTTCTCAGGACTGAGCAATGTTACGCAGATTGATCGTGGTTTCCTGCGAGATTGCACATCCTTGACGACGCTGGACATGTCAGGTTTTGGCAGGGACACAGGGATCCAGGACGACTTCCTGCTCAACTGCAACGCACTCACAACAGTCGTCTTGCCAGGCAACATCGGCATTGACGAGATGTTGTCTCTCCCGAATGGAGACCCTAGAATGAGCACCTACAAGGAGGCCTTCTATGTACGTGTGCGTGACATTTACGCAAGGTTTACGGAACAGTTCGGGGATGTGCGGATAGAAGCTTTTGAGGCAGTACGAACAGACGTGTCTGGAAGTGCAAGACAATGTATTGCATTGAAAGCAGGACAAGAGAGAGAAGGGTTTTGATGCAAGCACAAAAAGACCAGCACAAACGGGTGCGACAAGCAGGAGGATTTGACGGGTTTGGGGAAGGACAAACAGGAGGATTTGAAGAACACTTTGGTGAACCTATTGAACTGCATTTTTGGATACACCTGTGAACACTTGGGGAAAACGTTATTTACTCTTTCCCGTCGTGTGATGGGAAGAATATTGAAGCTGTGGTGTGGGGAGCTGTTTTGTGTGGTTTTGCTTCATCTTTATCAGATGTTTTGTTGTGTTTTTGTTTTGCGTTGTTTCGCCCCCTTCATCGTAGCGACTCTTTTCGAGATACAAAGTATCCCCTTCCCTCCTCTCTGTTTGTTATTTTTCAGTACTATTCACCCCTCTCGGGTCTTTTAGGTAATCTCAATCTATCTTAGACCTCCACCTCCCTCCTTACCCACTCCACCCACGTTACCCGCCTCCCACCAAACACCCACAGCAACCTCGTTGGAAACTATTGACCTGACAGCTTTGGCAATGTCGCAGTCATGGGGTCAGAGTTTCTTCTGGGGTGCACATCATTGATTCACAAGTCAACGAATATATTCTGCCCCAGTACTTCCACATATCCCCACTCACCCACCCTACCCGCCTCCCCACCTCACCCTTCCAACAGAGCATTATGTTAAAAACAACTTGCACCCTTCTCTTAGTACTATGTGTTACAGGCGAGGTGCCACCTCCGTCATCGAACGAGCCCTTTGAGTACAGCTCCTTTTCTGACACCTTTTCCGATGTTGTGGAAAGCTACAAGGCACGCGCCGTGCACGCCGTCAGCGACGACGTCGCGAAGTACATGGACAGCATCGGCGTGACTGCCGTGGTGCACGACGTCCTCGAGTCGCACACTGCGCAGTACCTGAACAAAACGGCAGAAGGCATTGAGGCGATGATCGCACACCTCTCCTCGACAGACATGCCACGCCTTGAGTCCAGGATCTCAGGTCTGGAGGAGAGTCTTTCTGGGACGCTGTCTGCTTTGGCGGGGCTGACTGACGCTGTGAAGCACGCGGGCACTTTTGTTAATGCGGACCGGAGCGGGGAGGCACAGTCGGGGACGATTGGAGATGTTGTGGTTGTGACTGCGGGGTTGGGGTTGAAGGCGGCGGGGACGAAGGTGGTGGTTGGCGGGGAGGAGGTGGCGGCTTCTGCTTCGGCGGGGTTTCACTTTCAGTTTGGTGTGGATGTTGCTACGGGGAAGGATGCTGTGGTTGCGTTGGGTGGAGGGGCCTCTGTGGGGATGGGTGTTGAGGACACAACAACAACAACAAAGACAAAGACAAAGACAAAGACAGACACAGGGCTGCTGGAACGCCTCGACGCAGACCTCGACGCAACGTTGTCGGTCGACTTCACCTCCTCCACTGCGGCAGTGTCCGGGTTTGCATACAAAGTTTCGATCCGCCTCCCCTCCTTCACACACATCAAGTCAATCCACGTCCACCTCCGCCATCCAAACTGGGGCTGTCTCTCGGTGAACCCGAAAGCAATGTTCGAACCGACGATGATCGGATGGGGGATGACGCTGTACGAAGGCGCTCCTTCGGGGCTTCTCTCAGGCGCGAAAGGGTTGTGGGCGGAGTTGAAGCTGGCTGCGGCAGAGGTGGCTGCGCTGAAGGGTTCTGCATGGGGGAAGGGGACCTATATGATTGGAGACTCACTGACGCTGGGAACAGCGAGCATCCCAAAGTTCGACAGTGCTGCGTGCTGGGTGGGACACTCCTCGACACACAACGCAGCAGGCGTGGTTGTGCACGATGCGGTGGGAAAGGTAACCGACATGGTGGCGTTTCTTGAGGCGACGGAGACGATGGTGCTGAAGGCACATTACACAGTACCCTTCTGCCTTGGGTCCTGCAGTGGGAAGGTCAGCACTGCGTCCTCTATCTCTGGAAACGCGACCCTGAAGTTCACAGACGACCATGATGGAGGTGAGGTGGATATCTATGTGGACGGTGTGACCTTTGGCGGGACTGCGTCGGTGCTTGCTGCAACCCTGCCGACAGCGGCAAAGAACGTGTTCCTTGGGATGCTGACCCCCATCAGCCACCTTGGTCTTGGTGCGTCCTCGATCAAAGTGGTTGTGACGAAGGAGACAGCGAAGCTTACCGCTGCAGGAAGCCCTGCATTGCCTACGGACACAAAGAGCAGTGCGTTTGAAGCCGTTCTGCGTACAATCTCGGATGCAGAGGTGGAGATCAAAGCCAGCAAAAGCAGTGAGGTTGCGACCTTTGAGCTTGACATTGGGACAAAGCCGACGGATGGAAGCAAGATTGCGATTCGGAGCGAGGATGGGAAGGAAGGGTTCACGCTGTTTGCAAAGGCCGCAACGTCCGGCGAGCTTGATGTGGGTGTGTCGCTTCCGGTGCGCCTCTGTGTCGAGCACTGCGGCACCTCGTCGGCACGGTTCCTCTACCTCCTTGGCGACCTTGAGGTGTCCTTGAGTGGCGAGGAGCAGGTGGTCGAAGGCGGGCTGGTGATGGACGGCTGGTGGAGCGAAGCCTTTGGGATCCCCTTTGTCAACATTGCGGACATCAAACTGGGCCTTGCCATGAACCTTGAGACCATGGTGCCCACGAAACTCGACATTGGCGGCACGGTCTGCCTGGGCACGTGGTCGGACTGCGAGCACAAAACCGGGACCTACATCGAAGCGCGCGCGTACGTTGGCCTCGACATTGATGCGCCTGAGAAGAGCTACTACATCACCATGGTCAGCAAGCTCACTGTCGGGGAGATCTTTGGCCTCATCGGTGAATACTCGCCATTTGTCAAAAAGCTTGACATTGCACGTAACGCACCTTTCCTCGCCGAGTCAGGGATATATCCCTTCAGCCCCGACGCTGCGTGCTCCACGACAGCCACAGCCACAGACACACCACCAGCATCAGTAGACCTCTCATGCTATGCGTACATGTCGTTCAACGGCGAAGGCAGTGCGAAAACGATTAGCTTCCGCGACGGCGACGTGGTGATCCCGAACGGCATCGCCTTTTCGGGTAAGATCGACTTCTTTGGATGGAAATTTGGTGTCCAGGCAAGCGTGTCGGAGTCTGCTTTTGACATCAAGGCGGAGATGGATAAGGTGGACATTAAAATCGGGGCGACAAGCATCATTGAGATTGGGAAGTACTTGGACGGGTCGGAGGTGAAGGGTGGTGCGACCTTCCATGTTGCTGCGGACAGCAAGAAGGGGGACATCTTGGTCGGCGTCTATGGTGCGTTCTCGATTCCCGTGTTGCGTTCGTATGGGGAGCTGCAGCTGACGCTTGACAAATCGACGTTCCGGTTCGAAACTGATATGCACCTGTTTGATGGCGCGCTGACCTCGAAGACCCTTGTCGAATGGAACTGGGACCTGACGTACTTCAAGGCGGAGCTTTCGGACATCAGCTTCGCGGACATCATTGTTGTGAAGGATGTGCACTTTTCGTACGACGAGAAGGCATCGTCCGTCGACTTTGGAGTGAAGATTTCGGTGCTGCGTCTCATCTCCATTGCGGCAGAGCTGCGCATCACCGGGAACACCATCGCCTTCGATGTGTCTGCGGACCTTGCACTCATCGCAATAGATGTGTCAGGGACTGCGCAGATTGCGACCCCCTTTTCAGACTCATCGTTCCATCTTCATGTTAAAATCGAGCCCGGCGGCGTGGCGAAGGAGATCGGCAAGGTTGCGAAGGCTGCTGTGGAAGCCATTGGGAAGGCGGCGGTCGCGGTCTGGGACGGGCTGAAGAAGGGTGTGGAGGTTGCTGTCGCTGCAGTGAAGCACGTCTTCGCGACTGCGCTGAAGTACCTGGCGAAGGGGTTTGACGCTATGGTGCACGGTCTTGAGGATGTGGTGCACTTTTTGGAGAAGATCCCGATTTTGGGGGACCTTCTGAAGGACATTGGCCATGCGATATCTCAGGTGTGGAACTCTGCCTTTGGGTCAACGTCGTCGTCGCACATTGTGACAGAAAGCCACCGGAATGAGTATGGGTGTCGGTACCAGTATGTGCGGACGAAGACGTGCCACCACTTTCTGTTCTTCACAACATCGTGCCACTACCACAACGGTGCGCGCTATGCTGACAAGCTGTGCATGGTGGAGGTGGGGATCAATGCGCAGAAGGTGCGTCTGCAGTCGCTCAAGGCACAGCTCCTGCAGGGCCACCTGAAGGCGTCGCAGGCACGCAACAAAGGGCTGCACGACTTTGTGAAGGGTGCAACCCTGCCCGACCCTGTCGTGGAGCCGTACGTGGCAGACTTCCCTATGCACGCGACGATGCCTGTAGAGTTTCCCGCAAAGGTGACGTTGCCGAAGCTGACCTCGAATGGGATTGAGCATGGGCAAGCGATGCACTCCAGTGTGAAGCTTGATCTCAGCTCCGAGGATTCACTGCACGCAAGCAGCACGTCGGGCACAGCAGGGCTCGCCAAGCACGCCGCAACCTTCGTGTCCAACCATGAAGGCAACAGCGGTGAGATGTCCAGCTCCGAACGCTCGCGGATCCAACGTGAGATCTCCGAGGCGATGCAAAAGCTGCAGGAATACGTCGGGGAGGAGGTCACGCTTGTCCGTCACCACATCAGCAGCCACAGCGAGGCTGCGCTTGGACGGGACGCAACCCTTCTGGCGGCGAACGTAACAGATGATGGTGATGGTGATGTTGATGGTGATGATGCTGATGCTGATACTGACAACTTCTTCCCTGTCCTGACACCACCTGTCCTCGCACACACCAACCCCGTTTCCATCAGTGAGTGCACAGATGTTGATGAGGCTTTGGACGCACAGAAGCCACAGTTCGAATACATTGACAAACACTGCCGTGGCAAGGACGCCTTTGTGTTTCTTGCGGGGATTGAGATGGCCGACAGCTTCGACACCTGCCGCTATGCTGCGAAGGAGCAGGTCACGTGGCGCGGTGTGGATGCCTGCGGTGAGGAGGGTGTTCCGCTGACGACGACGCTGTACCGCACGCACACTGCGCCTGTCTTTGTGCAGGTCCCTGGCCTGTACACTGCGGCGTCTCTTACGGAGGACGTTTCGCCCCGTGTTGCTGGGCAGGCTGGTGCATACTCCCCTTGCGGCAATGGTGTGGACATCAGCTACACAGACAGCACAGTGCGGCAAGGGGTGGGAGCGTTCTGGGTCTTGGAGAGGACATGGACTGCATCGCTGCGCCTGCCTGGCTGCAGCGAGGTTCCGTCCGTCTCGCAGACACAGACGATTGTCATTGGCATGTCGGGGGCCGTGGCCGCCTCTGTACCGCAGCTGCGTCTTGGGGATGCCAGTGCGAACACACCGGTGCGTGTGGCCTTCCGTTCTGGGGGCTACCTCGAGCTGGAAGACAGCGTGGTGCACGCAGTGTGGTGCATGAAGCATGGCGATGTGTGGGGTTTCAGCAGTGGTGGCTGTCATCTGGGTGTGGGTGACGGTGGGCGTCTTGCCTGTGTGGGTGGTGACGACGCAGGCGCCAAGATAGTGCTGGCAGAGGGAGGGCGCAAAGACATGGGCGGTGCCACTGCCGAGTTTCTGCACATGCAGGTAGGTGAATGGTGCGTAGGAGTGGACCCTTCAACAGCAGTCGTGGCGCTGATGTCGTGCACCAGCCCGCACAGCGACCTCTCTCTTGAAGTGCAGGACAAAGTGGGGTCGTGCTGATGCGACCATTTGCTTTGAAACACATGTCAAATAAATAGAGGTGGGTGAAAATACATAAAACGTTGAGTCAAGGATTGCAGACAAACCTTTAAGTGCAATAGCCTTGGGATGAGATTTAGGTATACATCTCGGTTGTCTCACTAATACAACAATGTTCTTTTCTTTTTTATTTTTCAAAATAAAAGCAACACGCAGCGTTCAATGTACAGAATCTGTTTTGGTTTTAAATAAACAGGTGCTTGTAGACATTCAAAACGCGTCCATTTATTCGTCTTTTCCTTTTTCCTTTTTCAAGAAAGGGGTCGCAAGAAACCGCTTTCTTTGTCTTTTCTTTTCTTTTCTTTTCTTTTCTTTTCTTTTCTTTTCTTTTCTTTTCTTTTCTTTTCTTTTCTTTTCTTTTCTTTTCTTTTCTTTTCTTTTCTTTTCTTTTCTTTTCTTTTCTTTTCTTTTCTTTTCTTTTCTTTTCTTTTCTTTTCTTTTCTTTTCTTTTCTTTTCTTTTCTGTAAGCTCACAACTCTTCAACGGAAGGTGGGCCGCCGGCTGTCGAGCGGTTGTGAACCGCCCTCGTTCTCTTACGGTACGGGCCAGTCATTAGGTTTCCTTTTACATCTTCTGTTGTTGGCCGCAGGGTACTTGTGCTTTCATCCGGATGGCTGGCATCGTACGTGGGTCAGTCGGAGGTGCCTGCATTAATAACTTCACTTTCTTTTGCTCCTTTTTTTTCAATTTTTTTGTGAGTTTGGGTACATTTAGTGCACCCTCTTATGCTTTCTATTCAGTAGAATAGAAAAATTACTTCATATACTTTTTATTGCGTTTTCCCCCTTTTCTTTTCTTTTCTTTTCTTTTGTGTGTGAAGTTTTGAAGGAAGGAAAAACAAGGCCTCACTCATTGGATCAGCAGCATTCAAAAAGGTTGCTCAGGCGCTGTGTGGAGACACATCGCCTCGATCCCTTACCTCTTATCTCTCCCCCCTTCCCTTCCTCCCCTTCCTCCCCCTCCCGGGAAGACACATTAAAATTTCAACTTTATCTTTCTTTTCAAATAAACCCCTCCCGGGAAGTTCCTCATTTCTCCTTCTCCCTTTTTCTTTCTTTTCTTCAGTTTTCTTCAGACCCAATGTTGGACATGCCCTTGCATGCCAATCCTTTTCCCCGCAGTTGCGGAGCATCTAATATCTTAACCTTTTTGGTGGTTTCACATTGTGCTTGTTTTCCATCAAATGCAGATGCTCACATGACAAACGGATGCCTTCCTCGAGGTGCCATCTCCTGTCTCAGGTCATGCCCACCTCAATTCTTATTTTCTCCCCTCAAATTTATTTATCAAAAGACAAACAAAAGAAAAAAGTCACCCCCTGCACCTTTTTACAGTTTTTGAAATTACCAGAAATTTTCCTTCCTTTATTTTTATACCGCACAGTTTTGATTGGTGCCGATGCTGTGCCGACAACGGTTGTGATGTGGATGTGACCAACCACGAGAGCCCGAACCTGTGGGTTTTGTGTCGGGAGCAATGCTTAGCTCTGTCGTGAGGATGTGCTCGCTGCACGACAACACAATAACGGAGATACAGAAGAAAGTACAAAATGTACCTCCCCTCCTCCTCCTTCTCAACACCGACCCACAACAGAGCAACACGTCACTCGAAACAATGGAACTGTGTGTGCAGGGATATGATGATGAAAACAAATTCGTGATTGAGGTGGGTGAGAACGACACAACGGAGACGATGCGGCAGAAGGTGGCGTCTGCAACAGGGTTGTGCGAAGACAGCTTCCGCATGGGCTTCGGAGGGAAGGAGGAAGGAGAGGACATCACAGAACTGAGTGCTGGAGACACAGTCGTGTTGGCGAAAACTACCAAGTACCAATCTGTTGAGGAACTTCGTGCCTTGGGTGAGACAGACATTTCCGAAGCGAGGTTGGCGACGGGGGTTTTACCGAGCACCTCCACGAGGTGACCCCGGGCAACGCAGTGGACTGCGGCAAAGACTCGGAACAAGAAGAAAAAGAAGAACAACATCTGAAGTGCCTCATGGAATACGAGGACCGCTAACTTCGCGACATGGTAGCTTTTTACGTGCTAGCCGAAGCCTGAACCCAAGACCTCCCTAGTAGGGGGGGCGCGTGATCACTCAGCAGTCAAACAACAACATCTGAAAGACCTCATGGAATACGAGGACCGCTAACTTCGACGACATGGTAGCTTTTACGTGCAAGCCGAAGCATGAACCTAAGACCTCCCTAGTAGGGGGGGCGCGTGATCACTCAGCAGACAAACTACATCATCAGAAATGCCTCATGGAATACGAGGACCGCTAACTTCGACGACATGGTAGCTTTTACGTGCAAGCCGAAGCATGAACCTAAGACCTCCCTAGTAGGGGGGGCGCGTGATCACTCAGCAGTCAAACAACAACATCTGAAAGACCTCATGGAATACGAGGACCGCTAACTTCGACGACATGGTAGCTTTTACGTGCAAGCCGAAGCCCGAACCTAAGACCTCCCTAGTAGGGGGGGCGCGTGATCACTCAGCAGACAAACTACATCATCAGAAATGCCTCATGGAATACGAGGACCGCTAACTTCGGCGACATGGTAGCTTTTACGTGCAAGCCGAAGCATGAACCTAAGACCTCCCTAGTAGGGGGGGCGCGTGATCACTCAGCAGACAAACTACATCATCAGAAATGCCTCATGGAATACGAGGACCGCTAACTTCGGCGACATGGTAGCTTTTACGTGCAAGCCGAAGCATGAACCTAAGACCTCCCTAGTAGGGGGGGCGCGTGATCACTCAGCAGACAAACTACATCATCAGAAATGCCTCATGGAATACGAGGACCGCTAGCTTCGACGACATGGTAGCTTTTACGTGCAAGCCGAAGCATGAACCTAAGACCTCCCTAGTAGGGGGGGCGCGTGATCACTCAGCAGACAAACTACATCATCAGAAATGCCTCATGGAATACGAGGACCGCTAACTTCGGCGACATGGTAGCTTTTACGTGCAAGCCGAAGCATGAACCTAAGACCTCCCTAGTAGGGGGGGCGCGTGATCACTCAGCAGACAAACAACAACATCTGAAAGACCTCATGGAATACGAGGACCGCTAACTTCGACGACATGGTAGCTTTTACGTGCTAGCCGAAGCATGAACCTAAGACCTCCCTAGTAGGGGGGGCGCGTGATCACTCAGCAGTCAAACAACAACATCTGAAAGACCTCATGGAATACGAGGACCGCTAACTTCGGCGACATGGTAGCTTTTACGTGCAAGCCGAAGCCCGAACCTAAGACCTCCCTAGTAGGGGGGGCGCGTGATCACTCAGCAGTCAAACAACAACATCTGAAAGACCTCATGGAATACGAGGACCGCTAACTTCGGCGACATGGTAGTTCTTTACGTGCAAGCCGAAGCATGAACCTAAGACCTCCCTAGTAGGGGGGGCGCGTGATCACTCAGCAGACAAACTACATCATCAGAAATGCCTCATGGAATACGAGGACCGCTAACTTCGACGACATGGTAGCTTTTACGTGCAAGCCGAAGCCCGAACCTAAGACCTCCCTAGTAGGGGGGGCGCGTGATCACTCAGCAGACAAACTACATCATCAGAAATGCCTCATGGAATACGAGGACCGCTAACTTCGGCGACATGGTAGTTCTTTACGTGCAAGCCGAAGCATGAACCTAAGACCTCCCTAGTAGGGGGGGCGCGTGATCACTCAGCAGACAAACTACATCATCAGAAATGCCTCATGGAATACGAGGACCGCTAACTTCGACGACATGGTAGCTTTTACGTGCAAGCCGAAGCCCGAACCTAAGACCTCCCTAGTAGGGGGGGCGCGTGATCACTCAGCAGACAAACAACAACATCTGAAAGACCTCATGGAATACGAGGACCGCTAACTTCGGCGACATGGTAGTTCTTTACGTGCAAGCCGAAGCATGAACCTAAGACCTCCCTAGTAGGGGGGGCGCGTGATCACTCAGCAGACAAACTACATCATCAGAAATGCCTCATGGAATACGAGGACCGCTAACTTCGACTACATGGTAGTTCTTTACGTGCAAGCCGAAGCCTGAACCTAAGACCTCCCTAGTAGGGGGGGCGCGTGATCACTCAGCAGTCAAACAACAACATCTGAAAGACCTCATGGAATACGAGGACCGCTAACTTCGACGACATGGTAGCTTTTACGTGCAAGCCGAAGCATGAACCTAAGACCTCCCTAGTAGGGGGGGCGCGTGATCACTCAGCAGACAAACTACATCATCAGAAATGCCTCATGGAATACGAGGACCGCTAACTTCGACGACATGGTAGCTTTTACGTGCTAGCCGAAGCCTGAACCTAAGACCTCCCTAGTAGGGGGGGCGCGTGATCACTCAGCAGACAAACAACAACATCTGAAAGACCTCATGGAATACGAGGACCGCTAACTTCGACGACATGGTAGCTTTTACGTGCAAGCCGAAGCCTGAACCTAAGACCTCCCTAGTAGGGGGGGCGCGTGATCACTCAGCAGACAAACAACAACATCTGAAAGACCTCATGGAATACGAGGACCGCTAACTTCGACGACATGGTAGCTTTTACGTGCTAGCCGAAGCATGAACCTAAGACCTCCCTAGTAGGGGGGGCGCGTGATCACTCAGCAGACAAACTACAACATCAGAAACGATGCCCATGGAATATGAGGCAATTCTTAGTATTTTACCTTTTTCGTGTATTTCAATCTTGGTCAACGACATTCTTGTTTTTAGAACATTGTTTTTCAGTTACTATAGCGACGCGTAAGCCCAAATGGCTCTGTTGCTGTTCATTGCTTTTCCTTTTCAAGTTGATACAAGATTTTTTTATTTTATTTTAAGTTGGTTCAGCCTCGCGTCAGCCCATTGGCGCTGTCGCTGAACCCAAACATTTTACTTTTCTTTGTTCGGTTTTTGGCCCGTGAGACCCAGTGTTACTGCAATACTGGGTTCGCGAGCCTGAAGCCAGGGGTGGCTGCATTCCTTTTCGGACCGGGGTGCTCCATCCTATTTTTAAAAAACGTTTACCGAAGCGAGGTTGGCGACTGTGAAGGATCCTGAGGTGGCTTCTCTGCTTCTTCAGGCGGAGGTTGCGACTGTTATTCCGGACTACTTCTTGGCGCAAGCATCGTTTACGAGACTTGATCTCTCTGCTGTGTCTGGTGTGACACGAATTGAGCGCTACTTCCTCCGCGGGTGTGGGTCAGTGGAAACCGTTGACTTGTCGGGATTGTGCAACGTTACGCACATCGGGGATGGCTGTCTCTCTGCCTTGACGTGTCAGGGTTCACTGGTGTGACGGTGATAGGGAGCTCGTTCCTCGCACAAAGTGGCGTCACAAATCTTGACTTATCCGAGATGACGAGTGTGACGAAAATTGGGAACCAGTTTTGTTCGTCCTGCACCTCGTTGAAAACGATTGACTTGACAGCACTGCACAGGGTTGTGAAGGTAAAGTACGGCTTTCTTGAGAGCTGCACCTCGCTGGAGAGTATCGACCTCTCAGCTTTTGGCAATGTCGCATTTATTGAGTCAGAGTTTCTTAGGAAGTGCACATCATTGAAAACAGTTGATTTATCAGTGTTGCGCAGCATCATACACATTGAGCAAAACTGGCTGCAAGGGTGTTCCGCGTTGACAACAGCAAACTTCTCAGGAATGAGCAATGTTACGCTGATTGATAGTTGTTTCCTGCAAGATTGCACATCCTTGACCACGCTGGACATGTCAGGTTTTGGCAGGGACACAGAGATCCAGCAGCGCAACTTCCTGATCAACTGCAACGCACTCACAACAGTCGTCTTGCCAGGCAACATCGACATTGACGAGATGTTGTCTCTCCCGAATGGAGACCCAAGAATGAGCACCTACAAGGAGGCCTTCTATGTACGTGTGCGTGAGATTTACGCAAGGTTTGCGGAACAGTTCAGAGGTGTGCGGATAGAAGCTTTTGAGGCAGTACAAACAGACGTGTCTGGAAGTGCAAGACAATGTATTGCATTGAAAGCAGGACAAGAGAGAGAAGGGATTGATGCAAGCACAAGAGGACAAAAAAGAGGAACAAAAAGAGGATTTGGAGAGTTGGGGGCAGCATAAACAGGCGCAGGACAAGCTGGATGAACAGAGGGGTTTGGGGGGTTTGGTGATTTGTGTGAAGAACACTTCGGTGAACGTATTGAACTTCATTTTTGGGATACACTTTTGAACTGGGGTAAAACATTTGGCAGGTTTGGTGCACAACTCTGACAAACCGGAGTGTCCCCACCACTTTTTATGAACAACCTGTCAGCCCAAAGTCTTTTCTACTCCACATATGTGTCAGGGTGAGGATAAGTGAAAACAAACAAGAAAGCTATTTTGTTGTACTTTGTCTCCCTCCTCCTCCTTCTCAACACCACCCCACAACAGAGCAACACTTCACTCGAAACAATGGAACTGTGTGTGCAGGGATACGATGATGAAACCAAATACGTGATTGAGGTGGGTGAGAACGACACAACGGAGACGATGCGGCAGAAGGTGGCGTCTGCAACAGGGTTGTGCGAAGACAGCTTCCGCATGGGCTTCGGAGGGAAGGAGGAAGGAGAGGACATCACAGAACTGAGTGCTGGAGACACAGTCGTGTTGACGAAAACTACCAAGTACCAATCTGTTGAGGAACTTCGTGCCTTGGGTGAGACAGACATTTCCGAAGCGAGGTTGGTGACTGTGGAGGATCCTGAGGTGGCTTCTCTGCTTCTTCAGGCGGAGGTTGCGACTGTTATTCCGGAGCTGTTCTTGTACCAAGCATCGTTTACGAGACTTGATCTCTCTGCTGTGTCTGGTGTGACACGAATTGAGAGCTACTTCCTCTCCGAGTGTAGGTCGGTTACAACCGTTGACTTGTCGGGATTGTGCAACGTTACGCACATTGAGGATGACTGTCTCTCTTACTGCACATCGTTGACAAGCCTTGACGTGTCAGGGTTCACTGGTGTGACGGTGATAGGGGAGTCGTTCCTAGGAGGAAGTGGCGTCACAAATCTTGACTTATCCCATATGACGAGTGTGACGAAGGTTGGTACATACTTTCTTTCCCAATGCGAGTCGTTGGAAAGTCTTGACATCTCAGGATGGCGCAGAATCACGCACATTGAGGACGGCTTCCTCCGGAACTGCACCTCGTTGGCAACCATTGATTTGTCAGCTTTTTGCAGTGTCACGAAGATCGATTCCCAATTTCTCTTCAACTGCTCGTCGTTGACCACCATCAGCTTTTCAGGGATGACGAATGTGACGGAAATTGGGAACCAGTTTTGTTCGTGCTGCACCTCGTTGGAAACGATTGACTTGACAGCACTGCACAAAGTTGTGAAGGTAGGACACCGCTTTCTTAAGAGCTGCACCTCGCTGGCAAGTATCGACCTGTCAGCTTTTGGCAATGTCGCAGCCATTGGGTCAGGGTTTCTTTTTGACTGCACATCATTGAAAACAGTTGATATATCAGTGTTGCGCAGCATCATACACATTGAGCAAAACTGGCTGCAAGACTGCTACACGTTGACAACAGCAGACTTATCAGGAATGAGCAACGTTACGCAGATTGATGCAAATTTCCTGCGAGATTGCACATCCTTGACGACGCTGGACATGTCAGGTTTTGGCAGGGACACAGAGATCCAGAATGACTTCCTGCTCAACTGCAACGCACTCACAACAGTCGTCTTGCCAGGCAACATCGACATTGACGAGATGTTGTCTCTCCCGAATGGAGACCCAAGAATGAGCACATACAAGGGTGACGCCTATTGGTTTGCGAGGGGGATTTACGAAAGGTTTACGAAACAGTTCGGAGGTGTGCGGATAGAAGCTTTTGAGGCAGTACGAACAGACGTGTCTGGAAGTGCAAGACAATGTATTGCATTGAAAGCAGGACAAGAGAGAGAAGGGTTTTGATGCAAGCACAAGAGGACAAAAAAGAGGGACAAAAATCACAAAAAAGCAAGGACAAACAGGAGTAGGGAAGGCAGGACTATTTGGAGGGTTTGGTGACTTGTGTGAAGAACACTTCGGTGAAAATATCTAACTTCATTTGCACAAAAATTGTTCAGCCTTTTCGATTGATTTTGTTTATTTCCTTCATGGTGTAGCACGTCGAGTAGGTTGTGGTGTATATTTGAACAACATGCGAAGTGCATAACATTGAAGAATCCACGATGTGGTCCAGGATATGGGTGGTTCAGTGATTCCACAGAAGCGACACCTTTGGTGTGTCTCAACCAAAACCAAAGTAATTTATGATATCGATAGTGAATATTTTGTGGAGGCTTTGTGGATTTATGCGAACCTCAAGTGAATTTTCCTGAAAAAGAAAGCCCCCCAATCACCCCATTGTACATCAAAGCCTTCTCGAGAAGTGGCGCCTGTATTTCGCCCACAATGAGGCTTGTCAATGCTCCTCACCAAACACCCACAGCAACCTCGTTGGAAACTATTGACCTGACAGCTTTGGCAATGTCGCAGTCATGGGGTCAGAGTTTCTTCTGGGGTGCACATCATTGATTCACAAGTCAACGAATATATTCTGCCCCAGTACTTCCACATATCCCCACTCACCCACCCTACCCGCCTCCCCACCTCACCCTTCCAACAGAGCATTATGTTAAAAACAACTTGCACCCTTCTCTTAGTACTATGTGTTACAGGCGAGGTGCCACCTCCGTCATCGAACGAGCCCTTTGAGTACAGCTCCTTTTCTGACACCTTTTCCGATGTTGTGGAAAGCTACAAGGCACGCGCCGTGCACGCCGTCAGCGACGACGTCGCGAAGTACATGGACAGCATCGGCGTGACTGCCGTGGTGCACGACGTTTCGTCCCTGAGGGTGAAGAGGGGCAGGAGGGCCAGGAGGGAGAAGGCGAGTGTGCCGACACTGCTGATGTCGCACACCAGGATGTTACCATGCACCGCATTCACCTCTCTTCAGAAGCAGAGGTCGAAGGTGCGCCACAAGCTGAACTCACACCCGAACCAGAGTCTCACTTCGCATCCAAAGCTGTACCCGAACACGGAGCTGAAATTGAGTTGATGTCACCCGAAGCTGAAGTTGTCCCCAACATTCAACCCGACACAGCATCCAGCATGCAGACAGCTGCCGCACAGCCTCGGACAGAGGCTGCCGTCTCCACCGCACAGCCAGACGAAGACATCGCGTGGGGCAACGGCGCGGAAGCGGTGGGGCGCGGTGCTCGCCCAGGTCACAGATAGCATGGATCCTGCGGACCAGGCGTGCCCCTGACACGACCTCTGTTTCCCCTTCCCGGCCAGTAAAAAGGAACGCTTTACAGTGTCGTTCTTTTTGTGTTCTATTTTAGTACCTATCTTGTTCTCAGTCAAAACAACGCTGTGGATATACAGGACCCGGTAAGGACCACGTTTCCTTTCATATGGAAAAAAAAAAAAAAAAAAAAAAAAAAAACACACCTGTTAGTTCTTGCTCATAAGGGAAGAGTACCCGGATAAATGGAAAAAAAAGAAAGTATTTGTGTTGTATCTTGCCTCCCTCCTCCTCCTTCTCAACACTCACCCCACAACAGTGCAACACTTCACTCGAAACAATGGAACTGTGTGTGCAGGGATATGATGATACCAAATACGTGATTGAGGTGGGTGAGAACGACACAACGGAGACGATGCGGCAGAAGGTGGCGTCTGCAACAGGGTTGTGCGAAGACAGCTTCCGCATGGGCTTCGGAGGGAAGGAGGAAGGAGAGGACATCACAGAACTGAGTGCTGGAGACACAGTCGTGTTGACGAAGTCGACGAAGTACCAATCTGTTGAGGCACTTCGTGCCTTGGGTGAGACAGACATTTCCGAAGCGAGGTTGGCGACTGTGGAGGATCCTGAGGTGGCTTCTCTGCTTCTTCAGGCGGAGGTTGCGACTGTTATTCCGGACTACTTCTTGTGCGATGCATCGTTTACGAGACTTGATCTCTCTGCTGTGTCTGGTGTGACACGAATTGAGGACGGCTTCCTCTCCGGGTGTACGTCGGTTACAACCGTTGACTTGTCGGGATTGTGCAACGTTACGCACATCGAGTATGGCTGTCTCTCTTGCTGCACATCGTTGACAAGCCTTGACGTGTCAGGGTTCACTGGTGTGACGGTGATAGGGAACAGGTTCCTCGCAGGAAGTGGCGTCACAAATCTTGACTTATCCCATATGACGAGTGTGACGGAGGTTGGTACAAGCTTTCTTGAATTCTGCCAGTCGTTGAAAAGGATTGACATCTCAGGATGGCGCAGAATCACGCACATTGAGGACGGCTTCCTCCAGAACTGCACCTCGTTGGCAACCATTGATTTGTCAGCTTTTTGCAGTGTCACGAAGATCGACTCCAACTTTCTCTCCAACTGCGAGTCGTTGACCACCATCAGCTTTTCAGGGATGACGAATGTGACGGAAATTGGTAGCGACTTTTGTTCGGACTGCACCTCGTTGGAGAGTATCGACCTTTCAGCTTTTGGCAGGGTCGCAGCCATTGGGCCAGAGTTTCTTTATCACTGCACATCATTGCAAACAGTTGATTTATCAGTGTTGCGCAGCATCATGCACATTAAGCGCGGCTGGCTGCAAGAGTGCTCCGCGTTGACAACAGCAGACTTCTCAGGAATGAGCAATGTTAGTCGGATTGATGGACGTTTCCTGCAAGATTGCACATCCTTGACCACGCTGGACATGTCAGGTTTTGGCAGGGACACAGAGATCCCGCAGCGCAACTTCCTGCTCAACTGCAACGCACTCACAACAGTCGTCTTGCCAGGCAACATCGACATTGACGAGATGTTGTCTCTCCCGAATGGAGACCCTAGAATGAGCACCTACAAGGAGGCCTTCTATGCACGTGTGCGTGAGATTTACGCAAGGTTTACGGAACAGTTCGGGGATGTGCGGATAGAAGCTTTTGAGGCAGTACGAACAGACGTGTCTGGAAGTGCAAGACAATGTATTGAATTGAAAGCAGGACAAGAGAGAGAAGAGATTGATGCAAGCACAAGAGGACAAAAAAGAGGAACAAAAAGAGGATTTGGAGAGTTGGGGGCAGCATAAACAGGCGCAGGACAAGCTGGATGAACAGAGGGGTTTGGAGGGTTTGGGGCAGGACAAACAGGAGCAACGCAAGCAGGAGGATTTGGAGGGTGTGGTGATTCTGCCCCAGTAGTTCCACACCACCACGTGATGGGACAACGTTATCACCCCTGCCACTACACTGCCAACACCAGCAAACACTAACAGGTGACAAGCAGGAGAGGTTTGAGGGTTTGGTGCACAACGGACAGGAGTGTGTTTTGAAGAATTTGGGAAACATCAGAGCAAACAAAGATTTGAGTAGTGAGAATAATAGAAACAACCACCCCCCTTTATCGCCATATCTGATCACATCGCTGTGCATGATAAGACTTGGCAAAGAACAGAACAGCATCCCCAGACAACCCACTTCCCGCCTTGTACAACCTTCTTCTTCTTTCCTTCTCCTATCTTTCATTTGCTTCCTTCAGACAAGCACTTTCTATTCCCCACGGTGCTCTGCTTGGAATCGTGGAGCAGTGTACACTTGGTGTATTCCCGATACTTTGCTCGCGAAGGTCACTGTGTGCTTTCACTTTCACGGAACCGTCCGGCTGAATAGTCACCTCGTCTCTCAATTCCCCACATCTCCTTGGGCCTGCAGCATGTGACCACCAAAAACACGACAAAAATTCCGCGCCGTACCCGGTCGTGAGGTGCATTCCCGCGAAGTTACGCATCTCAGCGCCGGTGCACTTCTCCTCTATGACTGCTTCAGTGCATCTCCCTCAGTGCAGTTCTTCGTCTCTCCAAGTTAGGACAATCGTTCTGAACAAGCGTTCCCTCACTTCCCTCACTTCCCACTTCCCCCAGGCCTTTTCCTCACAATTTTGATTTGTGCCGACAACGGTTGTGATGTGGATGTGACCAACCGTGAGAGCCCGAACCTGTGGGTTTTGTGTCGGGAGCAATGCTTAGCTCTGTCGTGAGGATGTGCTCGCTGCACGACAACACAATAACGGAGATGCAGAAGAAAGTACAAAATGTACCTCCCCTCCTCCTTCTCAACACTTACCCACAACAGTGCAACACGTCACTCGAAACAATGGAACTGTGTGTGCAGGGATATGATGATGACACCAAATACGTGATTGAGGTGGGTGAGAACGACACAACGGAGACGATGCGGCAGAAGGTGGCGTCTGCAACAGGGTTGGGCGAAGACAGCTTCCGCATGGGCTTCGGAGGGAAGGAGGAAGGAGAGGACATCACAGAACTGAGTGCTGGAGACACAGTCGTGTTGACGAAAACTACTAAGTACGCATCTGTTGAGGCACTTCGTGCCTTGGGTGAGACAGACATTTCCGAAGCGAGGTTGGCGACAGGGGTTTTACCGAGCACCTCCACGAGGTGACCCCGGGCAACGCAGTGGACTGCGGCAAAGACTCGGAACAAGAAGAAAAAGAAGAACAACATCTGAAGTGCCTCATGGAATACGAGGACCGCTAACTTCGCGACATGGTAGCTTTTTACGTGCTAGCCGAAGCCTGAACCCAAGACCTCCCTAGTAGGGGGGGCGCGTGATCACTCAGCAGTCAAACAACAACATTTGAAAGACCTCATGGAATACGAGGACCGCTAACTTCGACGACATGGTAGCTTTTACGTGCAAGCCGAAGCATGAACCTAAGACCTCCCTAGTAGGGGGGGCGCGTGATCACTCAGCAGACAAACTACATCATCAGAAATGCCTCATGGAATACGAGGACCGCTAACTTCGACGACATGGTAGCTTTTACGTGCAAACCGAAGCCTGAACCTAAGACCTCCCTAGTAGGGGGGGCGCGTGATCACTCAGCAGACAAACTACATCAGAAATGCCTCATGGAATACGAGGACCGCTAACTTCGACGACATGGTAGCTTTTTTCGTGCAAGCCGAAGCATGAACCTAAGACCTCCCTAGTAGGGGGGGCGCGTGATCACTCAGCAGTCAAACAACAACATCTGAAAGACCTCATGGAATACGAGGACCGCTAACTTCGGCGACATGGTAGCTTTTACGTGCTAGCCGAAGCATGAACCTAAGACCTCCCTAGTAGGGGGGGGCGCGTGATCACTCAGCAGACAAACAACAACATCTGAAAGACCTCATGGAATACGAGGACCGCTAACTTCGGCGACATGGTAGTTCTTTACGTGCAAGCCGAAGCATGAACCTAAGACCTCCCTAGTAGGGGGGGCGCGTGATCACTCAGCAGACAAACAACAACATCTGAAAGACCTCATGGAATACGAGGACCGCTAACTTCGACGACATGGTAGCTTTTACGTGCAAGCCGAAGCATGAACCTAAGACCTCCCTAGTAGGGGGGGCGCGTGATCACTCAGCAGTCAAACAACAACATCTGAAAGACCTCATGGAATACGAGGACCGCTAACTTCGACGACATGGTAGCTTTTACGTGCAAGCCGAAGCCTGAACCTAAGACCTCCCTAGTAGGGGGGGCGCGTGATCACTCAGCAGACAAACTACATCTGAAAGACCTCATGGAATACGAGGACCGCTAACTTCGGCGACATGGTAGCTTTTACGTGCTAGCCGAAGCATGAACCTAAGACCTCCCTAGTAGGGGGGGGCGCGTGATCACTCAGCAGACAAACAACAACATCTGAAAGACCTCATGGAATACGAGGACCGCTAACTTCGGCGACATGGTAGTTCTTTACGTGCAAGCCGAAGCATGAACCTAAGACCTCCCTAGTAGGGGGGGCGCGTGATCACTCAGCAGTCAAACAACAACATCTGAAAGACCTCATGGAATACGAGGACCGCTAACTTCGACGACATGGTAGCTTTTTTCGTGCAAGCCGAAGCATGAACCTAAGACCTCCCTAGTAGGGGGGGCGCGTGATCACTCAGCAGTCAAACAACAACATCTGAAAGACCTCATGGAATACGAGGACCGCTAACTTCGGCGACATGGTAGCTTTTACGTGCTAGCCGAAGCATGAACCTAAGACCTCCCTAGTAGGGGGGGCGCGTGATCACTCAGCAGACAAACAACAACATCTGAAAGACCTCATGGAATACGAGGACCGCTAACTTCGACGACATGGTAGCTTTTACGTGCAAGCCGAAGCATGAACCTAAGACCTCCCTAGTAGGGGGGGCGCGTGATCACTCAGCAGTCAAACAACAACATCTGAAAGACCTCATGGAATACGAGGACCGCTAACTTCGACGACATGGTAGCTTTTACGTGCAAGCCGAAGCCTGAACCTAAGACCTCCCTAGTAGGGGGGGCGCGTGATCACTCAGCAGACAAACTACATCTGAAAGACCTCATGGAATACGAGGACCGCTAACTTCGGCGACATGGTAGCTTTTTTCGTGCAAGCCGAAGCATGAACCTAAGACCTCCCTAGTAGGGGGGGCGCGTGATCACTCAGCAGTCAAACAACAACATCTGAAAGACCTCATGGAATACGAGGACCGCTAACTTCGGCGACATGGTAGTTCTTTACGTGCAAGCCGAAGCATGATCCTAAGACCTCCCTAGTAGGGGGGGCGCGTGATCACTCAGCAGACAAACAACATCATCAGAAATGCCTCATGGAATACGAGGACCGCTAACTTCGACTACATGGTAGTTCTTTACGTGCAAGCCGAAGCCTGAACCTAAGACCTCCCTAGTAGGGGGGGCGCGTGATCACTCAGCAGTCAAACAACAACATCTGAAAGACCTCATGGAATACGAGGACCGCTAACTTCGGCGACATGGTAGCTTTTACGTGCTAGCCGAAGCCTGAACCTAAGACCTCCCTAGTAGGGGGGGCGCGTGATCACTCAGCAGACAAACTACAACATCAGCAACGATGCCCATGGAATATGAGGCAATTCTTAGTATTTTACCTTTTTCGTGTATTTCAATCTTGGTCAACGACATTCTTGTTTTTAAAACATTGTTTTTCAGTTACTATAGCGACGCGTAAGCCCAAATGGCTCTGTTGCTGTTCATTGCTTTTCCTTTTCAAGTTGATACAAGATCTTTTACACCTCGTCCCGAATTTTTGTCCGAGAATACGATTACTAATTAGTTACTCCACTAAATAAATCGAGCAAAAATATGGTGAACTCAGCGGAGCCCGGTTTTAAAAGTGCCAAAAACGACCTTTTCGTTTTGACGCGTTGTGAGTTCCTCAAATGCAATTTTGAAGGGTAAAAAATTCGGGTTTTCTAAGCACAAGCAGTGTTAAGTCAAAAAATTTCGCGAAAAAAAAATAGATTTTTTTTGCGTTAAAAGCTCGGAACCCAGAAACGTCCAATGGCGAAGTTTTTTTCTGGTTTCGTTGCACCCTGTATTTTTACTAAAAAATCGAGACAAAGTGATTTTTACCTGGATTTTTGCCTGTATTTTACTAGGGATTTTCCCTTAGTAAAATACAGGGGAATTATCTAACACCTCGTCCCGAATTTTTGTCCGAGAATACGATTACTAATTAGTTACTCCACTAAATAAATCGAGCAAAAATATGGTGAACTCAGCGGAGCCCGGTTTTAAAAGTGCCAAAAACGACCTTTTCGTTTTGACGCGTTGTGAGTTCCTCAAATGCAATTTTGAAGGGTAAAAAATTCGGGTTTTCTAAGCACAAGCAGTGTTAAGTCAAAAAATTTCGCGAAAAAAAAATAGATTTTTTTTGCGTTAAAAGCTCGGAACCCAGAAACGTCCAATGGCGAAGTTTTTTTCTGGTTTCGTTGCACCCTGTATTTTTACTAAAAAATCGAGACAAAGTGATTTTTACCTGGATTTTTGCCTGTATTTTACTAGGGATTTTCCCTTAGTAAAATACAGGGGAATTATCTAACACCTCGTCCCGAATTTTTGTCCGAGAATACGATTACTAATTAGTTACTCCACTAAATAAATCGAGCAAAAATATGGTGAACTCAGCGGAGCCCGGTTTTAAAAGTGCCAAAAACGACCTTTTCGTTTTGACGCGTTGTGAGTTCCTCAAATGCAATTTTGAAGGGTAAAAAATTCGGGTTTTCTAAGCACAAGCAGTGTTAAGTCAAAAAATTTCGCGAAAAAAAAATAGATTTTTTTTGCGTTAAAAGCTCGGAACCCAGAAACGTCCAATGGCGAAGTTTTTTTCTGGTTTCGTTGCACCCTGTATTTTTACTAAAAAATCGAGACAAAGTGATTTTTACCTGGATTTTTGCCTGTATTTTACTAGGGATTTTCCCTTAGTAAAATACAGGGGAATTATCTAACACCTCGTCCCGAATTTTTGTCCGAGAATACGATTACTAATTAGTTACTCCACTAAATAAATCGAGCAAAAATATGGTGAACTCAGCGGAGCCCGGTTTTAAAAGTGCCAAAAACGACCTTTTCGTTTTGACGCGTTGTGAGTTCCTCAAATGCAATTTTGAAGGGTAAAAAATTCGGGTTTTCTAAGCACAAGCAGTGTTAAGTCAAAAAATTTCGCGAAAAAAAAATAGATTTTTTTTGCGTTAAAAGCTCGGAACCCAGAAACGTCCAATGGCGAAGTTTTTTTCTGGTTTCGTTGCACCCTGTATTTTTACTAAAAAATCGAGACAAAGTGATTTTTACCTGGATTTTTGCCTGTATTTTACTAGGGATTTTCCCTTAGTAAAATACAGGGGAATTATCTAACACCTCGTCCCGAATTTTTGTCCGAGAATACGATTACTAATTAGTTACTCCACTAAATAAATCGAGCAAAAATATGGTGAACTCAGCGGAGCCCGGTTTTAAAAGTGCCAAAAACGACCTTTTCGTTTTGACGCGTTGTGAGTTCCTCAAATGCAATTTTGAAGGGTAAAAAATTCGGGTTTTCTAAGCACAAGCAGTGTTAAGTCAAAAAATTTCGCGAAAAAAAAATAGATTTTTTTTGCGTTAAAAGCTCGGAACCCAGAAACGTCCAATGGCGAAGTTTTTTTCTGGTTTCGTTGCACCCTGTATTTTTACTAAAAAATCGAGACAAAGTGATTTTTACCTGGATTTTTGCCTGTATTTTACTAGGGATTTTCCCTTAGTAAAATACAGGGGAATTATCTAACACCTCGTCCCGAATTTTTGTCCGAGAATACGATTACTAATTAGTTACTCCACTAAATAAATCGAGCAAAAATATGGTGAACTCAGCGGAGCCCGGTTTTAAAAGTGCCAAAAACGACCTTTTCGTTTTGACGCGTTGTGAGTTCCTCAAATGCAATTTTGAAGGGTAAAAAATTCGGGTTTTCTAAGCACAAGCAGTGTTAAGTCAAAAAATTTCGCGAAAAAAAAATAGATTTTTTTTGCGTTAAAAGCTCGGAACCCAGAAACGTCCAATGGCGAAGTTTTTTTCTGGTTTCGTTGCACCCTGTATTTTTACTAAAAAATCGAGACAAAGTGATTTTTACCTGGATTTTTGCCTGTATTTTACTAGGGATTTTCCCTTAGTAAAATACAGGGGAATTATCTAACACCTCGTCCCGAATTTTTGTCCGAGAATACGATTACTAATTAGTTACTCCACTAAATAAATCGAGCAAAAATATGGTGAACTCAGCGGAGCCCGGTTTTAAAAGTGCCAAAAACGACCTTTTCGTTTTGACGCGTTGTGAGTTCCTCAAATGCAATTTTGAAGGGTAAAAAATTCGGGTTTTCTAAGCACAAGCAGTGTTAAGTCAAAAAATTTCGCGAAAAAAAAATAGATTTTTTTTGCGTTAAAAGCTCGGAACCCAGAAACGTCCAATGGCGAAGTTTTTTTCTGGTTTCGTTGCACCCTGTATTTTTACTAAAAAATCGAGACAAAGTGATTTTTACCTGGATTTTTGCCTGTATTTTACTAGGGATTTTCCCTTAGTAAAATACAGGGGAATTATCTAACACCTCGTCCCGAATTTTTGTCCGAGAATACGATTACTAATTAGTTACTCCACTAAATAAATCGAGCAAAAATATGGTGAACTCAGCGGAGCCCGGTTTTAAAAGTGCCAAAAACGACCTTTTCGTTTTGACGCGTTGTGAGTTCCTCAAATGCAATTTTGAAGGGTAAAAAATTCGGGTTTTCTAAGCACAAGCAGTGTTAAGTCAAAAAATTTCGCGAAAAAAAAATAGATTTTTTTTGCGTTAAAAGCTCGGAACCCAGAAACGTCCAATGGCGAAGTTTTTTTCTGGTTTCGTTGCACCCTGTATTTTTACTAAAAAATCGAGACAAAGTGATTTTTACCTGGATTTTTGCCTGTATTTTACTAGGGATTTTCCCTTAGTAAAATACAGGGGAATTATCTAACACCTCGTCCCGAATTTTTGTCCGAGAATACGATTACTAATTAGTTACTCCACTAAATAAATCGAGCAAAAATATGGTGAACTCAGCGGAGCCCGGTTTTAAAAGTGCCAAAAACGACCTTTTCGTTTTGACGCGTTGTGAGTTCCTCAAATGCAATTTTGAAGGGTAAAAAATTCGGGTTTTCTAAGCACAAGCAGTGTTAAGTCAAAAAATTTCGCGAAAAAAAAATAGATTTTTTTTGCGTTAAAAGCTCGGAACCCAGAAACGTCCAATGGCGAAGTTTTTTTCTGGTTTCGTTGCACCCTGTATTTTTACTAAAAAATCGAGACAAAGTGATTTTTACCTGGATTTTTGCCTGTATTTTACTAGGGATTTTCCCTTAGTAAAATACAGGGGAATTATCTAACACCTCGTCCCGAATTTTTGTCCGAGAATACGATTACTAATTAGTTACTCCACTAAATAAATCGAGCAAAAATATGGTGAACTCAGCGGAGCCCGGTTTTAAAAGTGCCAAAAACGACCTTTTCGTTTTGACGCGTTGTGAGTTCCTCAAATGCAATTTTGAAGGGTAAAAAATTCGGGTTTTCTAAGCACAAGCAGTGTTAAGTCAAAAAATTTCGCGAAAAAAAAATAGATTTTTTTTGCGTTAAAAGCTCGGAACCCAGAAACGTCCAATGGCGAAGTTTTTTTCTGGTTTCGTTGCACCCTGTATTTTTACTAAAAAATCGAGACAAAGTGATTTTTACCTGGATTTTTGCCTGTATTTTACTAGGGATTTTCCCTTAGTAAAATACAGGGGAATTATCTAACACCTCGTCCCGAATTTTTGTCCGAGAATACGATTACTAATTAGTTACTCCACTAAATAAATCGAGCAAAAATATGGTGAACTCAGCGGAGCCCGGTTTTAAAAGTGCCAAAAACGACCTTTTCGTTTTGACGCGTTGTGAGTTCCTCAAATGCAATTTTGAAGGGTAAAAAATTCGGGTTTTCTAAGCACAAGCAGTGTTAAGTCAAAAAATTTCGCGAAAAAAAAATAGATTTTTTTTGCGTTAAAAGCTCGGAACCCAGAAACGTCCAATGGCGAAGTTTTTTTCTGGTTTCGTTGCACCCTGTATTTTTACTAAAAAATCGAGACAAAGTGATTTTTACCTGGATTTTTGCCTGTATTTTACTAGGGATTTTCCCTTAGTAAAATACAGGGGAATTATCTAACACCTCGTCCCGAATTTTTGTCCGAGAATACGATTACTAATTAGTTACTCCACTAAATAAATCGAGCAAAAATATGGTGAACTCAGCGGAGCCCGGTTTTAAAAGTGCCAAAAACGACCTTTTCGTTTTGACGCGTTGTGAGTTCCTCAAATGCAATTTTGAAGGGTAAAAAATTCGGGTTTTCTAAGCACAAGCAGTGTTAAGTCAAAAAATTTCGCGAAAAAAAAATAGATTTTTTTTGCGTTAAAAGCTCGGAACCCAGAAACGTCCAATGGCGAAGTTTTTTTCTGGTTTCGTTGCACCCTGTATTTTTACTAAAAAATCGAGACAAAGTGATTTTTACCTGGATTTTTGCCTGTATTTTACTAGGGATTTTCCCTTAGTAAAATACAGGGGAATTATCTAACACCTCGTCCCGAATTTTTGTCCGAGAATACGATTACTAATTAGTTACTCCACTAAATAAATCGAGCAAAAATATGGTGAACTCAGCGGAGCCCGGTTTTAAAAGTGCCAAAAACGACCTTTTCGTTTTGACGCGTTGTGAGTTCCTCAAATGCAATTTTGAAGGGTAAAAAATTCGGGTTTTCTAAGCACAAGCAGTGTTAAGTCAAAAAATTTCGCGAAAAAAAAATAGATTTTTTTTGCGTTAAAAGCTCGGAACCCAGAAACGTCCAATGGCGAAGTTTTTTTCTGGTTTCGTTGCACCCTGTATTTTTACTAAAAAATCGAGACAAAGTGATTTTTACCTGGATTTTTGCCTGTATTTTACTAGGGATTTTCCCTTAGTAAAATACAGGGGAATTATCTAACACCTCGTCCCGAATTTTTGTCCGAGAATACGATTACTAATTAGTTACTCCACTAAATAAATCGAGCAAAAATATGGTGAACTCAGCGGAGCCCGGTTTTAAAAGTGCCAAAAACGACCTTTTCGTTTTGACGCGTTGTGAGTTCCTCAAATGCAATTTTGAAGGGTAAAAAATTCGGGTTTTCTAAGCACAAGCAGTGTTAAGTCAAAAAATTTCGCGAAAAAAAAATAGATTTTTTTTGCGTTAAAAGCTCGGAACCCAGAAACGTCCAATGGCGAAGTTTTTTTCTGGTTTCGTTGCACCCTGTATTTTTACTAAAAAATCGAGACAAAGTGATTTTTACCTGGATTTTTGCCTGTATTTTACTAGGGATTTTCCCTTAGTAAAATACAGGGGAATTATCTAACACCTCGTCCCGAATTTTTGTCCGAGAATACGATTACTAATTAGTTACTCCACTAAATAAATCGAGCAAAAATATGGTGAACTCAGCGGAGCCCGGTTTTAAAAGTGCCAAAAACGACCTTTTCGTTTTGACGCGTTGTGAGTTCCTCAAATGCAATTTTGAAGGGTAAAAAATTCGGGTTTTCTAAGCACAAGCAGTGTTAAGTCAAAAAATTTCGCGAAAAAAAAATAGATTTTTTTTGCGTTAAAAGCTCGGAACCCAGAAACGTCCAATGGCGAAGTTTTTTTCTGGTTTCGTTGCACCCTGTATTTTTACTAAAAAATCGAGACAAAGTGATTTTTACCTGGATTTTTGCCTGTATTTTACTAGGGATTTTCCCTTAGTAAAATACAGGGGAATTATCTAACACCTCGTCCCGAATTTTTGTCCGAGAATACGATTACTAATTAGTTACTCCACTAAATAAATCGAGCAAAAATATGGTGAACTCAGCGGAGCCCGGTTTTAAAAGTGCCAAAAACGACCTTTTCGTTTTGACGCGTTGTGAGTTCCTCAAATGCAATTTTGAAGGGTAAAAAATTCGGGTTTTCTAAGCACAAGCAGTGTTAAGTCAAAAAATTTCGCGAAAAAAAAATAGATTTTTTTTGCGTTAAAAGCTCGGAACCCAGAAACGTCCAATGGCGAAGTTTTTTTCTGGTTTCGTTGCACCCTGTATTTTTACTAAAAAATCGAGACAAAGTGATTTTTACCTGGATTTTTGCCTGTATTTTACTAGGGATTTTCCCTTAGTAAAATACAGGGGAATTATCTAACACCTCGTCCCGAATTTTTGTCCGAGAATACGATTACTAATTAGTTACTCCACTAAATAAATCGAGCAAAAATATGGTGAACTCAGCGGAGCCCGGTTTTAAAAGTGCCAAAAACGACCTTTTCGTTTTGACGCGTTGTGAGTTCCTCAAATGCAATTTTGAAGGGTAAAAAATTCGGGTTTTCTAAGCACAAGCAGTGTTAAGTCAAAAAATTTCGCGAAAAAAAAATAGATTTTTTTTGCGTTAAAAGCTCGGAACCCAGAAACGTCCAATGGCGAAGTTTTTTTCTGGTTTCGTTGCACCCTGTATTTTTACTAAAAAATCGAGACAAAGTGATTTTTACCTGGATTTTTGCCTGTATTTTACTAGGGATTTTCCCTTAGTAAAATACAGGGGAATTATCTAACACCTCGTCCCGAATTTTTGTCCGAGAATACGATTACTAATTAGTTACTCCACTAAATAAATCGAGCAAAAATATGGTGAACTCAGCGGAGCCCGGTTTTAAAAGTGCCAAAAACGACCTTTTCGTTTTGACGCGTTGTGAGTTCCTCAAATGCAATTTTGAAGGGTAAAAAATTCGGGTTTTCTAAGCACAAGCAGTGTTAAGTCAAAAAATTTCGCGAAAAAAAAATAGATTTTTTTTGCGTTAAAAGCTCGGAACCCAGAAACGTCCAATGGCGAAGTTTTTTTCTGGTTTCGTTGCACCCTGTATTTTTACTAAAAAATCGAGACAAAGTGATTTTTACCTGGATTTTTGCCTGTATTTTACTAGGGATTTTCCCTTAGTAAAATACAGGGGAATTATCTAACACCTCGTCCCGAATTTTTGTCCGAGAATACGATTACTAATTAGTTACTCCACTAAATAAATCGAGCAAAAATATGGTGAACTCAGCGGAGCCCGGTTTTAAAAGTGCCAAAAACGACCTTTTCGTTTTGACGCGTTGTGAGTTCCTCAAATGCAATTTTGAAGGGTAAAAAATTCGGGTTTTCTAAGCACAAGCAGTGTTAAGTCAAAAAATTTCGCTGGGGGGCTCCGCCCCCCAGACCCCCCAGTCGCTTCGCGGCTAAGGGCTGGGCTAAGCCTGCCCTTTGCCGCGAAGCGCCTGGGGTGGTGCTTGGTGCACAGGATTAGGACATTAGAGACATGTCCTGCATTTGAGTGGATGTCCGGCCCCGAACTCGTCTGCTGTCAGACGTATTTCTCTTGAGACTGCAATGGATAAGACGCTTGCAACAGCTTCATCAACTGCACACGCGAGGAGGAGTGCATGTGTTGCACATATGTCCGGTCAAAGAGATCAGAGAGAGTGCACCAATACATGAGCTGTTCACACCGTACTTTATACTCGTGAAAAACTATCCCACGCGTGAACATCGAGCATTCTGATTTTCTTTAACGCCGATTCTTTTGAAAATGTGTCAGTAGGGTAACCAGGGGGTGATAACAAATATGTACTCCACCAATCGGGTCGAGAAAAAATGTCGTGAATTCTGAGAAGTGGGCCTTCCACATGCGGGTAGCTCACAAACAACAAATTCAAAACGCTGTTTGGCCTGCCTGCGACGTTGTACCGAAGGTGCATATGAAGGCCTGTTTTCCAACATCCATACCCCCCCTTTACGGAGGGACAACGGGTAGAACCACGGAGAATCGGTTAAGGTGCCACACCAGAAATATTTTTTTGAAATATTTTTTGGGATTGAAATCAGCGGATCGAAATGAGTTAAATGTGGGGTCGTAGGCTCAAAAAATTGCATCTGTGGTTTATGAAGTGAACGAGGCCCAGAAGTATACGCCTAACGAGATCTTGTCTGATATGTGAATCGCACTGTACTGTACTGTACTGTACTGT
This sequence comes from Rhynchopus sp. YZ270_cl-10, assembly GCA_964035575.1. NCBI lineage: Eukaryota > Euglenozoa > Diplonemea > Diplonemida > Diplonemidae > Rhynchopus > Rhynchopus sp. YZ270_cl-10. The sequence goes on along the minus strand of OZ037839.1, from coordinate 1,062,863 downwards.
ACTGTACTGTACTGTACTGTACTGTACTGTACTGTACTGTACTGTACTGTACTGTACTGTACTGTACTGTACTGTACTGTACTGTACTGTACTGTACTGTACTGTACTGTACTGTACTGTACTGTACTGTACTGTACTGTACTGTACTGTACTGTACTGTACTGTACTGTACTGTACTGTACTGTACTGTACTGTACTGTACTGTACTGTACTGTACTGTACTGTACTGTACTGTACTGTACTGTACTGTACTGTACTGTACTGTACTGTACTGTACTGTACTGTACTGTACTGTACTGTACTGTACTGTACTGTACTGTACTGTACTGTACTGTACTGTACTGTACTGTACTGTACTGTACTGTACTGTACTGTACTGTACTGTACTGTACTGTACTGTACTGTACTGTACTGTACTGTACTGTACTGTACTGTACTGTACTGTACTGTACTGTACTGTACTGTACTGTACTGTACTGTACTGTACTGTACTGTACTGTACTGTACTGTACTGTACTGTACTGTACTGTACTGTACTGTACTGTACTGTACTGTACTGTACTGTACTGTACTGTACTGTACTGTACTGTACTGTACTGTACTGTACTGTACTGTACTGTACTGTACTGTACTGTACTGTACTGTACTGTACTGTACTGTACTGTACTGTACTGTACTGTACTGTACTGTACTGTACTGTACTGTACTGTACTGTACTGTACTGTACTGTACTGTACTGTACTGTACTGTACTGTACTGTACAGTATACTGTACTCCCAATCCCCTGTGTATACTGTGTATACTGTGTATACTGTGTATACTGTGTATACTGTGTATACTGTGTATACTGTGTATACTGTGTATACTGTGTATACTGTGTATACTGTGTATACTGTGTATACTGTGTATACTGTGTATACTGTGTATACTGTGTATACTGTGTATACTGTGTATACTGTGTATACTGTGTATACTGTGTATACTGTGTATACTGTGTATACTGTGTATACTGTGTATACTGTGTATACTGTGTATACTGTGTATACTGTGTATACTGTGTATACTGTGTATACTGTGTATACTGTGTATACTGTGTATACTGTGTATACTGTGTATACTGTGTATACTGTGTATACTGTGTATACTGTGTATACTGTGTATACTGTGTATACTGTGTATACTGTGTATACTGTGTATACTGTGTATACTGTGTATACTGTGTATACTGTGTATACTGTGTATACTGTGTATACTGTGTATACTGTGTATACTGTGTATACTGTGTATACTGTGTATACTGTGTATACTGTGTATACTGTGTATACTGTGTATACTGTGTATACTGTGTATACTGTGTATACTGTGTATACTGTGTATACTGTGTATACTGTGTATACTGTGTATACTGTGTATACTGTGTATACTGTGTATACTGTGTATACTGTGTATACTGTGTATACTGTGTATACTGTGTATACTGTGTATACTGTGTATACTGTGTATACTGTGTATACTGTGTATACTGTGTATACTGTGTATACTGTGTATACTGTGTATACTACCTGTGTGTGACCATACCCCAGATGGTCTGAAGAGTGATATGAGCATATTCTCCAGGTACAATATATACCCGGAGAATCCATTGGAGCAAGAATTTTGCACTTTTGAGCATCACAGATTACATGTTGCCATTTTTGCGGTCATAATATTTTTTCAAATGGCAAAGGCAATTCCTTAAGGAATTACAGGGAAAATCACCGTTTTGGGTCTCTCTCTCTATGGGTGATTGGGTTTTAGTCACTCAACGAATCTGGTCGATTTTTTTTGCGTGTTCATAGGTTTTACCAGAAAAATCAATTAAAGCAAGAATTTTACGGTTTTGAATAGTTGTTCTTTATTTTAAAAAATACCCAGTTTGGACAAAAATTTGGGATTGAGTGTTATTTTATTTTAAGTTGGTTCAGCCTCGCGTCAGCCCATTGGCGCTGTCGCTGAACCCAAACATTTTCCTTTTCTTTGTTCGGTTTTTGGCCCGTGAGACCCAGTGTTACTGCAATACTGGGTTCGCGAGCCTGAAGCCAGGGGTGGCTGCATTCCTTTTCGGACCGGGGTGCTCCATCCTATTTTTAAAAAACGTTTACCGAAGCGAGGTTGGCGACTGGAAAGGCCCCCTATGCTACAACAGGATGACCTGAGCAGGAAGAAAACGAAGGCAGACCTGGAAAAGGAGGCTGAAGAGATCTGCGATGGTTCCAAAGCACAATGGCACGCAAGCACATTGGTAGAGGACAAGTGGAAAGCATGGAATGAGGATGCGACCAACTTCTGGGCACGGCAGGGAGACGACAACTCAGCAGCATGTTTCCGCAAAGGCCGACCACCCAAACTTCGACGCACCTGGCTGTGCAGCAGACAGTCTCGCGAAGGCGACGCAGGAGAGACCCTCAAGATGACGCGCATCCGGAAGACGATCCGCAGACTAACTGAGGTCGGCAACACTCTACGCACCAAAGGAGCCCTCACACCCAGCGCACGCAAGGCGTGGGACAAAGCGAAGGCAGGGCTGGTGAGCATTCTCGACGCTACCCCAGAGGAGGAGCCGCAGGCCAGCACGACACTGGAGCTGATACAGCGCCTGCACCAGAGACTCGAAACTGCCAGAAAGAACCTGGAGAGGGACAGGGCCACGCAAAGATACCGCATGATACGCACGCAATGGCACACCACACCAGGGCTCATCTACAAGCGCCTCAACGGAGCCAAAGTGCGGTGCAACACGATGAAGCGCGGGACGGAAGAGACCGCGAATGTGGAGGACATGGACACGTGGTTGCGTGAGGCATGGCTTCCCATACTCCAAAAGCACAACACCCTGAGTGACACACCCACGTGGGAAGCGTTCGAGGAAAGGTTTGGCACACACATACCTCAACGGCCGATGCACGTAGAACCCCTCACCGGAAGGATGCTGAAAGCCGTGGCCGAGAGCATGCCGAAGGGCAAGGCCCCCAGCACAGACGGATGGCACCCAGAAGAACTTGCGCTTCTCCCAACGGGGATCTTCGACAGGCTGGCATCAATCCTCAACCAAGTAGAAGAGACGGGCGTATGGCCAGAAGCTCTCCTCCACGCGACCGTGAGCATGATCGCCAAGGTGGAGAACCCACAACCACTCGACCACCGACCAATTTCCGTGATGTCGGCGGTATATCGGCTATGGGCAAAGACAAGGTTGACGAGCCTGATGGTGTGGCAAGAGACATGGGCACCGGAATCCATGCACGGCTTCAGGACTGGGCACGGAACACGTGACGCTTTCTACCTCACCGCACTCCTGGTCGAAAAAGCAATGGTGTCGGGGAACACGCTGCGAGGAGTATTTCTGGACATTAAGAAATGCTTCGACACCATACCGTGGGACATAACCTTCAGTCTTGTGGAGAAAATGGGGATCGACATGAAGATCACGCGGCCCCTCAAGAGCATGTACAGGGACCTGAAGAGGCGGTTCAAACTATACGGTACGGTCGGTGAGGAGTTCAAAGCGAACAATGGCATTCTGCAGGGATGTGCGCTGAGCATTATCCTGCTGAACGCCCTCCTAGCAGTGTGGGAGGCGGCGGTTCGGACGGAAACCAGATGTCGGACAAGCCTGTACGCGGACGACACCACCATGACCTCGAACAACACCGTACAATTGAGGAAAGGCCTCACAGTGTCCCACGACTTCGCCACCAAGACTGACCTCACGTACGGAAGTAGTTTCTCCTTCTCGACAGCCAAGACCGAAAAGCTGGAGCTCATGCTCGGAGACACCCAGCTGAGACAGGAGAAGAAGGAACTGGACAATCTCGGCGCAGTGATCAGACTGGCCGTAGCCAAGAAAAAGGAAGCAGCGACAAAGCTGGACAAGCGAGTGCGCAAAGCTGAGACATGTGCGCGACGTATCCCTCACCTCAACGTCCCCTTTGAAGGCAGAGCCGAACTGGTGGCGACAAAAATAATGCCCATGGCACTCTACGGCTGCGAGACGTACGAGCCGCTGTCCACCACCGCTGGAAGGCTCACCAAAGCAGTGACGGCGGCAATTTGGAGGGGCCTACCTAGCAGATGCAGTGAAATAGTGAGGGGAGTGCTGAACCCGCTACACCGGACAGACCCAACATCCTACCTCAAGTACCAACGCCTGCTCGCGCTCTACACCATGGGGAAGAACCAGGAGATTAGAACCCTAATAGACGAGATCCGTATCCTGAAGCGGACGTCGAGAGTAAAATACTGTGGACCGGTAGACATCCTCCTCCGCACCACCCAATCCATGAACTGGCGCTGGGAGAACAACACCCTACTGCCCCCGCACACAACACAGATGAACCTCGACGAACCCGAGGGTGACCTTCTTCGACACCAACTCCGAGACGGTATCAGGGACGATTTTTGCCGTAGACTCGAGACAAGGAGGGAGGACATGCAAGGGGTTAAAGATGGCATCGATTATCGCACGATCAACGCCGTGTGGAACAGCTACAAGAACACAGATCCACTGCGTGCAGGGTACATGAGGAACATTCTTGCAGGAGCGGAGCTCACACAGGACAGGCGCAAAAGAATGAAGATGAGCACCAGTGACACGTGCGAGCACTGCGGCACAGGTGTGGAGGACTTTGAACACATGTGGGAACAATGCAGCCACACCGCACACATACGCGAACAGCACAAATACGCAGGAGTGTCCGATCCAGCAGTAAGAGAAAGCTGGCCGAAATGCCTGCGCCTCAACGCCATTCTCCCCGCCGGCTTCCAGATGATTCCGGAAGTGCCGAACAGAGAAGCCCTAGAGCTGCTGCTTCTCATGTACTCAGACATCGCCCTAGAGAGGGAGGACAAGAGAAAACGCGGTACCACTACAACGAAGACGAGCCAAATGGACAATTTTCCCTGGACATGGGAACCAGAAGGCCCATACGAGACCTACATAGGAGTACTTCCTGACGAGGTGCCAGACGCGTGGCCGTACAAAGCGGAAGGATACCTCGCACTCAAGGAGTGGCTGGAAAGCCTAAAGTGGCCGACGGTGTCCAATGGGAAATCACAGCACGTCTCGCACCTGGAGCTGGCGCTGGACTTCGAAGCGCACACAGGAGCAAAGCTCACCACAGAGGAACCCAATTCCCGAGAGAGCTCCATGATCACCGACAAAATCACCTGGTTCAGCAACTGGATGGCTAAGGCAAAGATAGTGGCAGCAAACGCGTACCTCTTCTCGGGCACCATCTACCCCAAGAGCAAAGTGTTCGCCCCATTAGACCTAGGCATCAAGTGGGGAACCCTAGCGATCACGAGACGACCCATCCTCACCGAACCAGCTGAGGTGCTCAAGACGATCCGGTCCCTGCCAACCCTCTGCAACGGAAACAAATCCTGGACGAACACAGAGCTCCCACCCCTAGACATACTGTGCGGGCGAGTAAAAAAAACTCGCCTACTCGCCAAAAACTCGCCTAAAACTCGCCTATTTTTGGGGGGCGAGTTTTGGCGAGTTTTTTTTTTTTGGTAGGGATTTTACCTTGGGAAAAGTGTACACACGAAAATATGAGGGAAATTTGAGTTTTGAAGAGAAAATTTTTTTCGTTCCACTTGAACAAGACCTCTACAGTTTGCTTTGTAGGCTTCCACAACCAGTACCACCAGTCCAGCTGTAGCTTCTGCGGATCCATGAAGCTTGCACAGATGGGTGCGATGTAGTCGTGGGGGTGGCCTGCAGGGTTGCCATTTACCGGCATGGCGAGGACATTGTTGTATAGCGAGTGTAGCCCCGGCTCATGTCTTCGTCATCCTCCGGATTGTAGCACGTCTTGTCCCCCGGGATCTATGGCACGCCTGGATCTTCCCCTGGAGCAAATGTTTACATACATGCCTGTCAGCCACTGCCGTGACATGGTTGCCTTTAGACGTACAAGTGACACAATTTCAATTTTTTTGTGTGTTTTCGAGTGGCATGTTGTCATCAGTCACCCCCGCCCTCCATTTTCACATCCTGGTGCACATTTTCACCCCCAAGGTGCGTATGTGCACCAGGATTTGCACCCAAATTGGGGCGAGTTTAGGCGAGTTTTTGGCGAGTTTAGGCGAGTTTAGGCGAGTTTAGGCGAGTTTTGGCGAGTTTTTGGCGAGTTTTGGCGAGTAATAGGCGAGTAATGGGCGAGTAGGGCGAGTTTTTGGCGAGTTTTTCCTGAAAATCAGGAAAACGAAAAACTCGCCTAAAAACGGCTCGCCTGCACAGTATGCCTAGAAGAGGACTGCAAACAGGAGAGAGCGAACAGAATTGCGAAGCACATCCGTTTGGCTGCTGAGCAGAAGCAGCAGAAGCAGGATCGACGCAAGCCTAAGAAACCCACCGGACACACTCGCATCTTCTTCGGCGGATACTGCAACGTGAGGCAGCCGGGGGCGAGGGTGAAGAAAAACACTTGCCAGGGATCGGGCGCTGGAGCACGCCTCGAGATAGACGGCGAGGTGCGGTGGACAGCCAGTAGTCGCCTGGCGGACACACCCCTGAACGTCGCGGAGTATGAAGGACTGCTGATGTGCCTCGAATACCTGAAGAGCGACACAGACACCCCACCACTGAACATCTACGGATCCAGTAGAACCGTGGTTGACCAGGTGAACGAGCACTGCAGACCATACGCGGCAGTCGCCCACCTCCAGAAAGAGGCGCGGGGTGAGCTTGACAAGCTGAGAGCGACCCGAAGCATCACGTTGGTGCACATCGACAGCAGTAACAACGTGAACGCCACAAAGCTCGCCTGCACGGCCGTTGAGAAGCTTAGTGTGGGCGAGACAACGAAAGAGGACAAGCTAGGACAGCACCCTCTGTAGAGATTTACCTTGTTCTTCTTGTTTTTTTCATGCATTTGTTTTTTTCATGCATTTCAATCTTCCTCAACGACATTCTTGTTTTTCATTGTTTTTCAGTTGACACAGCGACGCATAAGTCCACTTGGCACTGTTGTTGGACCCCAAGTTCAAGCCGGACTGCTATCCCAGCGTAGATGGCAGCAGACGTGTACACCACGCCTGAAACCGGTAACTTTTAATATTCATTGCTTTTCTTTACAAGTTGACACAAGATTCTAGATTTTAAGTTGGTTCAACGTCGCATGAGACCAGTTGGCGCAGTCGTTGAACCCTCAATTTTTCATTTTTCTTTCTGGTTTTTGGCCCGTGAAACCCTGTGTTACATCAACGCTGGGTTCGCGAGCCTGAAGCCAGGGGTGGCTGCATTCCTTTTCGGACCGGGGTGCTCCATCCTATTTTTAAAAACGTTTATCGAAGCGAGGTTGGCGACTGTGAAGGATCCTGAGGTGGCTTCTCTGCTTCTTCAGGCGGAGGTTGCGACTGTTATTCCGGACTACTTCCTGTGGGGAGCATCGTTTACGAGACTTGATCTCTCTGCTGTGTCTGGTGTGACACGAATTAAGGACGGCTTCCTCTCCGAGTGTACGTCGGTGGAAACTGTTGACTTGTCGGGATTGTGCAACGTTACGCACATCGGGTATGGCTGTCTCTCTTACTGCACATCGTTGACAAGCCTTGACGTGTCAGGGTTCACTGTGACGGTGATAGGGAACAGGTTCCTCGCAGGAAGTGGCGTCACAGAGCTTGACTTATCCCATATGACGAGTGTGACGAAGGTTGGTGCAGCTTTTGTTTGCGACTGCAAGTCGTTGGAAAGGATTGACATCTCAGGATGGCGCAGAATCACACACATTGAGAGAGGCTTCCTCCAGAACTGCACCTCGTTGGCAACCATTGACTTGCCAGCACTGCACAGAGTTGCGAAGGTAGGTAGCGGCTTTCTGAGGAGCTGCACCTCGCTGGGTAGTATCGACCTTTCAGCTTTTGGCAGGGTCGCAGCCATTGGGCCAGAGTTTCTTTCTGACTGCACATCATTGCAAACAGTTGATTTATCAGTGTTGCGCAGCATCATGCACATTAAGCGCGGCTGGCTGCAAGAGTGCTCCGCGTTGACAACAGCAGACTTCTCAGGAATGAGCAATGTTAGTCGGATTGATAAACGTTTCCTGCAAGATTGCACATCCTTGACCACGCTGGACATGTCAGGTTTTGGCAGGGACACAGAGATCGAGGACGACTTCCTGCACAACTGCAACGCATTCACAACAGTCGTCTTGCCAGGCAACATTGACATTAACGAGATGTTGTCTCTCCCGAATGGAGACCCACCCCTCTACGACAAGCGGACCTTACGTGAACGTATGCGTGAGATTTACGCAAGGTTTATTACGGAACAGTTCGAAGATGTGCGGATAGAAGCTTTTGAGGCAGTACGAACAGACGTGTCTGGAAGTGCAAGACAATGTATTGCATTGAAAGCAGGACAAGAGAGAGAAGGGATTGATGCAAGCACAAGAGGACAAAAAAGAGGAACAAAAAGAGGATTTGGAGAGTTGGGGGCAGCATAAACAGGAGCAGGACAAGCTGGATGAACAGAGGGGTTTGGGGGGTTTGGGGCAGGACAAGCGGGGGCAACGCAAGCAGGAGGATTTGGGGGGTGTGGTGATTTTGTGTGAACGACACTTGGGTGAACCTATTGAACTGCATTTTTGGATACACCTGTGAACACTTGGGAAGAATCTTAATTACCTTTTCTCGAACGAGGATAACACGAATCCACACTTTGGTGTGGAAGATGTTTTACGTAGTAATATTCTGCCCCAGTGGTTCCACACCACCACGGGTGATCATAATAGAAACACCCCCCTTTTTCCGCCATATCTGATCACATCGCTGTGCATGATAAGACTTGGCAAAGAACAGAACAGCATCCCCAGACAACCCACTTCCCGCCTTGTACAACTTTCTTCTTCTTTCCTTCTCCTATCTTTCATTTGCTTTCTTCAGACAAGTACTTTCTATTCCCCACGGTGCTCTGCTTGGAATCGTGGAGCAGTGTGCACTTGGTGTATTCCCAATACTTTGCTCGCGAAGGTTACTGTGTGCTTTCACTTTCATGGAACCGTCCGGCTGAATAGTCACCTCGTCTCAATTCCCCACATCTCCTTGGGCCTGCAGCATGTGACCACCAAAAACACGACAAAAATTCCGCACTGAATGAGCATGTACCCGCTCGTGAGTTAGGGCAATCGTTCTGACCAAGCGTCCCCTCACTTCCCTCACTTCCCTCTCACTTCCCTCTCACTTCCCTCTCACTTCCCTCACTTCCCTCACTTCCCTCACTTCCCTCACTTCCCTCACTTCCCTCACTTCCCTCACTTCCCTCACTTCCCTCACTTCCCTCACTTCCCTCACTTCCCTCACTTCCCTCACTTCCCTCACTTCCCTCTCACTTCCCTCACTTCCCTCACTTCCCTCTCACTTCCCTCACTTCCCTCACTTCCCTCTCACTTCCCTCACTTCCCTCACTTCCCTCACTTCCCTCTCACTTCCCTCACTTCCCTCACTTCCCTCACTTCCCTCACTTCCCTCTCACTTCCCTCACTTCCCTCACTTCCCTCACTTCCCTCACTTCCCTCACTTCCCTCACTTCCCTCTCACTTCCCTCTCACTTCCCTCTCACTTCCCTCACTTCCCTCACTTCCCTCACTTCCCTCACTTCCCTCACTTCCCTCACTTCCCTCACTTCCCTCACTTCCCTCACTTCCCTCACTTCCCTCACTTCCCTCACTTCCCTCACTTCCCTCACTTCCCTCACTTCCCTCACTTCCCTCACTTCCCTCACTTCCCTCACTTCCCTCACTTCCCTCACTTCCCTCACTTCCCTCACTTCCCTCTCACTTCCCTCACTTCCCTCACTTCCCTCACTTCCCTCACTTCCCTCACTTCCCTCACTTCCCTCACTTCCCTCACTTCCCTCACTTCCCTCACTTCCCTCACTTCCCTCACTTCCCTCACTTCCCTCACTTCCCTCACTTCCCTCACTTCCCTCACTTCCCTCTCACTTCCCTCACTTCCCTCACTTCCCTCACTTCCCTCACTTCCCTCACTTCCCTCACTTCCCTCTCACTTCCCTCACTTCCCTCACTTCCCTCACTTCCCTCTCACTTCCCTCACTTCCCTCACTTCCCTCTCACTTCCCTCACTTCCCTCACTTCCCTCACTTCCCTCTCACTTCCCTCACTTCCCTCACTTCCCTCACTTCCCTCTCACTTCCCTCACTTCCCTCACTTCCCTCACTTCCCTCACTTCCCTCACTTCCCTCACTTCCCTCTCACTTCCCTCACTTCCCTCACTTCCCTCACTTCCCTCTCACTTCCCTCACTTCCCTCACTTCCCTCACTTCCCTCTCACTTCCCTCACTTCCCTCACTTCCCTCACTTCCCTCTCACTTCCCTCACTTCCCTCACTTCCCTCTCACTTCCCTCACTTCCCTCTCACTTCCCTCACTTCCATACTGTAAACTTGTTTAAGTAGCTTTGCTACGCCAGGGGGGTCTCTAGGATAAAATATGTCGCGAATAAGAAAGTCTTTTCCCCCTCCCCCTTTTTCGCTATGGATATATTTTTTTTTTTTTTTTTTTTTTTTTTGCGCGTACCATTTCTCTATTGCTACGTGCCCTTTTGTTGTTATTGCTTACCACTTGCTTCGGCAAGGTTGGTTGAGGACGTTACGGGGAAATCTCACCACCACCTTCATCAGTATTTTGTGTTGTGTTTCCCCAGTCTCGCCCTCATGACCACATACCTCGCTGCCGTTTTTTCGGCGCTATTAACCAAAAAAGACCTTTCCCCCCATATTTTATCCTAAAGAGACCCCCCTCACTTCCCTCACTTCCCTCACTTCCCTCTCACTTCCCTCACTTCCCTCACTTCCCTCACTTCCCTCACTTCCCTCACTTCCCTCACTTCCCTCACTTCCCTCACTTCCCTCACTTCCCTCACTTCCCTCACTTCCCTCTCACTTCCCTCACTTCCCTCACTTCCCTCACTTCCCTCTCACTTCCCTCACTTCCCTCACTTCCCTCACTTCCCTCACTTCCCTCTCACTTCCCTCACTTCCCTCACTTCCCTCACTTCCCTCACTTCCCTCACTTCCCTCACTTCCCTCTCACTTCCCTCACTTCCCTCACTTCCCTCACTTCCCTCACTTCCCTCTCACTTCCCTCACTTCCCTCACTTCCCTCACTTCCCTCTCACTTCCCTCACTTCCCTCACTTCCCTCACTTCCCTCACTTCCCTCTCACTTCCCTCACTTCCCTCACTTCCCTCACTTCCCTCTCACTTCCCTCACTTCCCTCACTTCCCTCACTTCCCTCACTTCCCTCACTTCCCTCACTTCCCTCACTTCCCTCACTTCCCTCACTTCCCTCACTTCCCTCACTTCCCTCACTTCCCTCACTTCCCTCTCACTTCCCTCACTTCCCTCACTTCCCTCACTTCCCTCTCACTTCCCTCACTTCCCTCACTTCCCTCACTTCCCTCACTTCCCTCTCACTTCCCTCACTTCCCTCACTTCCCTCACTTCCCTCACTTCCCTCTCACTTCCCTCACTTCCCTCACTTCCCTCACTTCCCTCACTTCCCTCACTTCCCTCACTTCCCTCACTTCCCTCACTTCCCTCACTTCCCTCACTTCCCTCACTTCCCTCACTTCCCTCTCACTTCCCTCACTTCCCTCACTTCCCTCACTTCCCTCTCACTTCCCTCACTTCCCTCACTTCCCTCTCACTTCCCTCACTTCCCTCACTTCCCTCACTTCCCTCACTTCCCTCACTTCCCTCACTTCCCTCACTTCCCTCACTTCCCTCACTTCCCTCACTTCCCTCTCACTTCCCTCACTTCCCTCACTTCCCTCTCACTTCCCTCACTTCCCTCACTTCCCTCACTTCCCTCACTTCCCTCACTTCCATACTGTAAACTTGTTTAAGTAGCTTTGCTACGCCAGGGGGGTCTCTAGGATAAAATATGTCGCGAATAAGAAAGTCTTTTCCCCCTCCCCCTTTTTCGCTATGGATATATATTTTTTTTTTTTTTTTTTTTTTTTTTTTTTTTTTTTGCGCGTACCATTTCTCTATTGCTACGTGCCCTTTTGTTGTTATTGCTTACCACTTGCTTCGGCAAGGTTGGTTGAGGACGTTACGGGGAAATCTCACCACCACCTTCATCAGTATTTTGTGTTGTGTTTCCCCAGTCTCGCCCTCATGACCACTATGGATGAAGCGCTGGAGTCGCTCAGGGCCAAGAGTGGGTCACGGTCGTTCCGGATGTCGCGAGATGTTGCGAACATCGTTGCGGATTCGTCGGACGCCGTGAAGTCTGCACTGGGAAACGCCTGGGAGTCCGTCACGGGCGCGCTGTGCGTCCGGACGTTTGAGGATTTCCGGGGGGAGAAGGAAGATTTCGGGGAGGAACACGTGCGCGCTGCGTTGGCACGCGTCACGGGAACTGTGCCCTCGGACTGGACAGATGTTCCCTGTCTGCGTCTTCTTTTGCTCCTTGGAGTCCTCCGGAAGAGGCTGGGAGACGAGCTTTTTGGAGCTGTCGTGAGGGAGGGCGACGCCGAGCTGCCTCACTCCCCCGAAGTGCCTACCCCTCCCGCCTCCGTGAACACCGTTGCTGAAGCGTTTGCGGCGGAGAGCGTGAGAGACGCAGAGAGGGACGAGGAGCGCGAACGCCTCACCGTGCACTTCACCCCTCGTTCCAACACACAACACCCTGCCCCCCCCCCTCCCTACACATGAGGACAAGTCAGAGGATGAGAAGAAGGATGCGAGCATCGGGGATAGCGAGAGCGAAGGCGAGGCTTCCGCCCCTACCAAGAAGCTCACAGTGGACAATGTACTGCTCGTCCCGGACAAATGGCACGAGCTCTCGGAGGTACAGCTGCTTACCCTCCGCAACCGCCTCACCGAGATGTACCTGCCAAGGGAGCAAGGGGACGCCAGGGATGCCATCAAGGCGAGCATGGATATCATGTTCAGCATCTTGGAAGGTTCCCCACCGAACGACATCCTGTCCGGTCTCCTCAACTCTGTGATGCACCTAGGCATCCGGGCGAAGGAAGGATGGGAGGCGGCCCAGGCCTTCTCCAAATCCATGACCGCCTCAAACGGGGTCTCCTCGGACAGGAAAGCCGCCCTGAAGGCAGCAGCAGGGGTTGGACAGAAGAGAAAGGCTCCGACATCTCATGCACAGGGAGGAAGGGCACCTAAGCGTCCGAGAACAGAAAACAAGCCGCGGCACTCCAGAGGAGGTGCCAACCAACGCCCGAACTGGTTTTTTCGGAACCATTCCTACGCCCCTCGCAGGTAGTAACTACGGCACCACTGACCAGAGAGAGATGGAAGTGGGAGAGCGAACCAGCGGCTTCAGTGCACCTGGGACAAAAAACATCGGCTGCTTCGTTGCGCCTGAGAAAAAACAAAATCAAAATCAAAAACAAGAACAAAAACAACAACAACAACAACAACAACAACAAAGACAAAAACAATTTGGCAGCTTCGCGCCTGATAAAAGACAAAGACAAAAAGGTCAACAATTCGGCAGCTTTGCGCCCAAACAACAAGGCAGCTTTGCGCCCAAAAGAGAACAACAAGAAGGCAGCTTTGCGCCAAAACAAGAACAACAAGGCAGCTTTGCGCCCAGACAGCCTACACGTTGGCCTGCACCAAGCGGAAGAAGAGCCGGCACCACTACGATGGGGCGTATGCCCTCCTCCAAATCTGTCTCCACCACCTTCCCCAACGACAAGATTCGCATCGCGGCTACCACGAGCGAAAGGAGGTCCCCGCAATTTGGTCGACCACAACTTTTTCTCCATCAGGGATGGAAAGGCCCTGGGGAGGGCGATGCACGAGAGGATTCCGTGGGACGAACTGCACCTGCACGCGACTGCCCCAACGACCCAAGGAGAGGTGCAACGAGTGTGGAGCGATTTCCTGAGGGGCTGCGCAACTGCTCCTCATCTGAGCAAGGAAGTGCATCTTCTGCAGTTCGCGCACCGCAGGCTACGTACGGCGGCCCCCCGCTCCGTAGTAGGCTACATGTGCAAGATCCTGCGAGAGTGCAAGCGGCGAGGGATCAGAGGGGTCGCAACGGTCCGTGTATTGGGGGCAAAGAAGGCGCTCAGAAGACTATCTGCGGCGGTACGTCCGAGACAGGCGCCACCTCTTCCTCCCTCCGATGTCATCACCGGCGTGAACAAGCTTGTCAAGGCCGGAGACCAACATGCCGCCGCTTTAGCTGCGATGTCCTACATGACGAGGTCCCGCGTCCCAGACCTACGTTTTCTGAACAAATCGGATTGGCGCGAGATTCATTGTGCAGGGGAGTCGCCGATCAAGGTAGGAGCAGAACTATTTGCGAAGGAGAAGGGCGTCCTGGTGGCTCGCCCCCCCATCTATCTTCCTCCGGGTCCTCTAACAGCAATCGCGGTGTCTTTTTGGAGAACTGTGCAACACCACAACACCGTGATGGGGGGCAACACACGAGAGTTCGAGTCGCTGATGGAGCGCATTCGCAAGGTCATGCCAAAGGGGACGTGGATGCACTCATTCAAGAGAGGAGCGGCGCAAGCGATTCAACTGCAGGGGGCATCAAACGAAAGAATGCGTCTACTCCTGCGACACAGCAACGTGGGGCAGACAGCGGCATACCTGAACGCGACGAACGTATCTGCACGGATGAGGGAGACGGAGGAGCTGAAGACCCTGCAGTTGCTGCACTGATCAACGGGGCGAAATATCCCCTACCAGTCTGCGACGAGGGGATAGAGGTGCCTGACCCCGACTACTTCCCCGTGGGGCTCTGCAAGCCCCCCCCCATCATAAAGAAAAGCCTTGATTCTTTCCCCACGGGCCTAATCGTGTTGGAGGCCGTGCGCAGGATGGCTGAGGAGGTAGGGAAGGACTCTGATTTCCTGCAGTGGTGTACTTCCGGACGTAAGATTGCAGATGCTTTATCTGGACCGATCCCGCTCCCTGGCCCGAAGTCAAAAATCCCAAATTCTTTTGTGTCGGAGTGCGTGAAGTCGAAGGTATTGATTCCTCTTGCTCGGACTGACCGCAAGAAGGGCGCAGTTTGCGTTTTTGACGTCCCGAAGAGTGACCCGCAACTGCGGAGGCTAGTGGTGGATGGACGTCCTGTTAACAAAAGGATCGCCAAGCCACAGCCTTTCTCCCTGGTCAACCCCCACAAGCTTGCAACAATGCTTAAGGTGTCAAACGCACGCTTTGCTCAACAGACCGACCTAAAGGGGTATTTCCACCAGTTCCCCCTCTCACCCGAGGTGTCCAAATATTTTTGTGTGCAGGCTGGGGGACGTTGGTTTAGATGGGCGCGTCTACCCATGGGTTTTGCGTACGCGCCGTACATCGCGCAGAACACTTCTGAGATTTTTCTTGGCCCCATTCTGAACAAATGGGGTGTTGTGTACCTTGACGACATTTTTGTGTGGGGTGCATATCCTGCTGAGGCGGCGGCTAAGACGGCTTTTGTGCGTGACCGTCTGCAGCGTGCGGGTGCGGAGGTAAACGTGAAGAAGTCCATGGCTAAACCGGCTGAAGTCGTTGACTTCATCGGCATAGTGTGGAACCTTCCGTTGCAATCTTTTTCGTTACCAGAGGAGTGGAGGTTAAAGTCATCACGCATCATTCATGACACCCTGAAGCTGGAGACCTGTTCCCTACGAAAATGGTGGAAGGTATGCGGACTTGTGTTCAGAGCCGCGTACGTCCTGGATTTCAAGCTATGTTTTCTTTGCCACACTTTGCAGTTCGTGCGCAGTAAAGCACAACTCGTCTCCCGCAAGAAGCTGTCATGGGATGACGACGTGGCCATGCACGTTGCGACGAAGGAGGAGTTGGCAGCTTTCGCTGTGGCGAACATTCAGACTTGTGTGACGGTTCCCTTCCCCTCTCCGCCCCCGATACATTTCTCCATCGCAGTATGGACCGACGCGTCCACGACAGGCTGGGGCTGGGTGTCGAAGCTGCAGAACTCTTTTTCTGGCGTCGAAAGGCACGGACGGTGGGAATCGACGCACACCTCTGGAGAGATGTTTGTGTTGGAGCTGCGTGCGGCTGAGAAGGGCATGGCAGCAGCTTTGGAGGGCGGCCACACAGCTATCGTTCTTTTCGTGGACAACGAGGCGGTGAAGTATGTCCTCAGGAGAGGCCACTCCCGCACCCGCCTGGGCAACTCCATTCTGAGGAGGATGAGCACGCGACTCTCCGCAGCGAAGGCACACCTTCACATCAGGTGGATTAAGACCGACGAGATGCCCGCCGACTGGGGGTCCCGACAGAAGCTGGCAGGTCAGGGCGTGAGTTTGAGTCCCAACAGGTTTGGTCACGTCGTGGAGGAGGCGTCGGGGAGGAGAGTGTCTGACGATGTCCTGCAGTAGATGTTTTTTCTATTTTCTAGGGTGTGGCTTTGTTTTTTCTGGTCGTCGGAGTGCGAATGGTCGAGTCAAGGTTGTTGTTTTTGATGTTTCGTGCGTGTGTTTCGCGTGGGGCTGTTTTTTACCTACGTTACGTTTTTTCGTGCCATATTTTTTGTGTTCGGAGTTGTTTTCTGTCATGAGACAGTATTGGAGATTATGCTTCTCACGTGGAGAACGCTACCTCAGTGTGGCGTCAAAGTTGGGCACAGGTCAGGGCACGAGCGACGGGTGTTTCCCCAGTCTCGCCCTCATGACCACATACCTCGCTGCCGTTTTTTCGGCGCTATTAACCAAAAAAGACCTTTCCCCCCATATTTTATCCTAAAGAGACCCCCATACTGTAAACTTGTTTAAGTAGCTTTGCTACGCCAGGGGGGTCTCTAGGATAAAATATGTCGCGAATAAGAAAGTCTTTTCCCCCTCCCCCTTTTTCGCTATGGATATATTTTTTTTTTGCGCGTACCATTTCTCTATTGCTACGTGCCCTTTTGTTGTTATTGCTTACCACTTGCTTCGGCAAGGTTGGTTGAGGACGTTACGGGGAAATCTCACCACCACCTTCATCAGTATTTTGTGTTGTGTTTCCCCAGTCTCGCCCTCATGACCACATACCTCGCTGCCGTTTTTTCGGCGCTATTAACCAAAAAAGACCTTTCCCCCCATATTTTATCCTAAAGAGACCCCCCTCACTTCCCTCACTTCCCTCACTTCCCTCACTTCCCTCACTTCCCTCTCACTTCCCTCACTTCCCTCACTTCCCTCTCACTTCCCTCACTTCCCTCACTTCCCTCACTTCCCTCACTTCCCTCACTTCCCTCACTTCCCTCACTTCCCTCACTTCCCTCTCACTTCCCTCACTTCCCTCTCACTTCCCTCACTTCCCTCACTTCCCTCACTTCCCTCTCACTTCCCTCACTTCCCTCACTTCCCTCACTTCCCTCACTTCCCTCACTTCCCTCACTTCCCTCACTTCCCTCACTTCCCTCTCACTTCCCTCACTTCCCTCTCACTTCCCTCACTTCCCTCACTTCCCTCACTTCCCTCTCACTTCCCTCACTTCCCTCACTTCCCTCACTTCCCTCACTTCCCTCACTTCCCTCTCACTTCCCTCACTTCCCTCACTTCCCTCACTTCCCTCACTTCCCTCACTTCCCTCACTTCCCTCACTTCCCTCACTTCCCTCTCACTTCCCTCACTTCCCTCTCACTTCCCTCACTTCCCTCACTTCCCTCTCACTTCCCTCACTTCCCTCACTTCCCTCACTTCCCTCACTTCCCTCACTTCCCTCACTTCCCTCACTTCCCTCACTTCCCTCACTTCCCTCTCACTTCCCTCACTTCCCTCTCACTTCCCTCACTTCCCTCACTTCCCTCACTTCCCTCTCACTTCCCTCACTTCCCTCACTTCCCTCACTTCCCTCACTTCCCTCACTTCCCTCTCACTTCCCTCACTTCCCTCTCACTTCCCTCACTTCCCTCACTTCCCTCACTTCCCTCACTTCCCTCACTTCCCTCTCACTTCCCTCACTTCCCTCACTTCCCTCACTTCCCTCACTTCCCTCACTTCCCTCACTTCCCTCACTTCCCTCACTTCCCTCACTTCCCTCACTTCCCTCTCACTTCCCTCACTTCCCTCTCACTTCCCTCACTTCCCTCACTTCCCTCACTTCCCTCTCACTTCCCTCACTTCCCTCACTTCCCTCACTTCCCTCACTTCCCTCACTTCCCTCACTTCCCTCACTTCCCTCACTTCCCTCACTTCCCTCACTTCCCTCTCACTTCCCTCACTTCCCTCTCACTTCCCTCACTTCCCTCACTTCCCTCACTTCCCTCACTTCCCTCACTTCCCTCACTTCCCTCACTTCCCTCACTTCCCTCTCACTTCCCTCACCACTTCCCTCAGGCCTTTTCCCATGGGGCACATTGCAACTGACCCATGGTGTGTTCCTGAACACTATGAGGGTGGTGCGGCACAGGACACACTGTGCGAAGGCCTGCCCGCACTCGAGGACGCCTGCGACGAGGCAGCGGAGAAGGAACGCATCCGATGCTTCCTGGCGTCGCTGCCGCCCCCTTGGGAGGAGGTGTACCACGCGCTGCTTGCTGAGTGGGACGCAGAGTACCGCAGCGAGGTTGGCGTTGTCCCCGACACTGCACGTGTCCGTGCAAACGTTGCAAGCCGGATGCGCAAAAACGGAAAACACGTCCTCATGGGTTTGATGCTGCCGGGGTACCTCAACTATTTGTCCTTCATCCTAGCTGGAACGGACCCCCCATACGGGCTTGCGCTGACACCCAACCCCACTAGGGTGTCAAAACGAGACTTTTCGCAGCGTTTGTTGCAATTCAAACAGAGTGTACGCCGATATGACCTGTTGTCCCATCCTGGTACAGTCGAGCGCCTTCGTGCAGACCCGAAAGCTGTTCTAGAAGCTTTTAAGCAGGAAAGGCAAAAGGCGTTGGCATCACGGTCACGTAAGAGACATTGCAGAGGGAGATTAAAAAAGCGGCAAAAGGCAGCTGCGCAAGCCGCAGATCCTGACCATTGGCGCCGGGAAGTCATACGGAGGACAGCAGACCAAGACCCAGACCTCTGGCGGGCAGAGGCACAGAAGATACAACGCCGAGAAGAGGAAGACATTGAGAACGAACAAAAAGGGCATGAAGCAACCTTCTGGCGTGAGGTATGTGTGTCTGTGCGAAGAGGTGTTTTGTTTTAATGCCAACTATTTTGTTAAAGTAGAGTTCAAATAAGGGTCGATGCCAAACATTGTCTCGATTTTCCCTTTTCTGTGGTTTCAGGTCGTAAAAGTGCCGGGAGGTGCCCCCAACAACGCTATTCGTACAAATTATCGACCGCACTAATGTTCGACCTTTTCAGGATTTTTCTGGAAGTACCTTTTTTTACGGTCGAACATTTTTTTACGATTACGACCACTACTTTTAAGACGTTACCTAGGCACAACCATAACCACAACTACAGGAGCTCATACGCCTTGGCGTACACGGTGAGGCTACAGGGAGCGAGAGTGCTTCAGAAGACGACGACGATGACGATGACGACGACCTAGGCTGCGGGAAAATCGCCAGCGACGTTGTGTCCTCAATCCTTGAGACCAAGGACGAGAAAGCACGCAGGAAGCTCCGCGCCGGGCGTTACTTCGCAGCACTGCAGACACCACCACCACCCTTCCACGCAGACATACCCCACGCACCACACGCCCCCTCCACTGCCCCAAGGAAAAAGCGAAAGCGCAGCGACTCCCTCGGCTCCCACACCCGATACGAAGATGAAGAACGAAGCCTGGATGCACTCCGGCAGCTGGCTGCGCTCTCGATTTCGGGGCAATAAGAGAAGTGAAAAGGGAGTGGGAAAAGAGGAAAATATGTGGGTGGGGACGTCATGAGATTTATTTTTGCAGGGCGACGGCGAGTACAGAGAAGCTTGGGTTCTTATTAACGTAGTATGACTGAGTGTGGGGATGCATTCAAGAATTTAACTCTTCCCTCCAAACCCCCCTTTCGTCTCTGGTTTTCTTTATCCAAACGTGGACTGGATGCGTAATAATTTTGCATTACATTACGGTGCGGGAAGCCATTACATTTTTTTTACACCTTCTGTTGGCTGCAGGGTACTTTGGAGCATCCAATCAATAACTACATATTTTTTTTAAAAAAATATGTTATGCTACTCTGGCGGTAATCGTACTCCCACGAGGTAGCAAGGGAAGGGGGTGCCTTCGAAATGAAGGCAATAAATGGTGATGGGGGGTGTGGAAGAGAGGGAGCTGTGATGTGAAAATGGGGCGAACATCAGTTTTGACTGTTGTTCAACATATTTTATAGTTTTCCCCTTTCATTTGATCCAACACACCGGGTGTGTCTACACTAATACAATACGAGGTTTTCAAAAAAAGAAGAAAAGGAACGTGGATTGCCGGGTACACGTTGTCAAAGTTTTCAAAAAAAAAAGGGGGAAAAAAAAAAAAGCGGGGCACTATCCTTCCCAGTACCGATGCGGGGTATCAGACCACGTAATCCATAACAATCCAAAGAAGGTAGGCGTAGTGAGGCGAGCCCCCCCGGAAAAAAAAAAAACTCTTTCTTGCCCTCCTTCCCTTGCCCACAGTTTTTTTTTATATAGAAAACTTGGTTGTATTAGTGTAGACACCCGTTGTGTAGTGTTTTTTATTTGTTTTCTCCCGCTGTTTCACACCTCGTTTCACTTAGCCTCCCCCACCCACTCTTCCCGCTCCGCTTTAACGAACCAAGAACGGATGGCCCCATTGTGCTGTTTGTTGTAACTGTTGCTGTTGTTTGCAAGGCCGCTCTCATAAGTAGCCGAGAGCTACACGACGGGACCCAGTGACAAGTGACAAGTGAAAATGACAAGTGAATTACAAGTGAAATGGGTGACAAGTAAATGACAAGTGAATGACAAGTGAATCACTTGTCATGACAAGTTAGTCACTTGTCATGACAAGTAAATAGCCTATATCCCAATAGAAAATCACTTGTCATGACAAGTGGCTCACTTGTCTTGACAAGTGACTTTTTTGTCATTTCACTTGTCATAAATATGACAAGTGATTCACTTGTCACTTGTCATTGGGTCCCGTCGTGTATGTAGTCGCACACCCCCACCCCCTGTAGCCACATTACCCCTCCCTCAGAGTGCCCCCCATGTTTTTTTTGTTTGTTTGTTTCTCAGTAGATCGTATTCCCTCTCAAAAAAATACCCCCCTCTCGTATCCATACAATGCTCGGGCATGTATGCTCGCACCAAAAAAAAACTAGTGGAGTTCATCCTCGGGTGTCTACACTGATACAACCAAGTTTTCAAAAAGCAAAAAAGAAAACAAAACAAAAAAGGTAGAAAAGTGGAGTGCATGGGACAAAATTGTTCTGCCACACAAAGTTTTCAAAAAAAAAAAGACAGATTCTCAAAATAAAGACCCTTTTCATTTGGATAAAAAATCCCTTCTCCATTCCTTTCCCTTCTCCTCCTTCTCCTCCCCCTCTTCCCCTCTACTTTTTATAACAGAACTGCGTTGTGCTGCATTTTTTATAAATTATTGTTGTGCACTACGCAGAATGGAAATACGCTGCGTCTTGCGTTCAACGGGGAGTATCTGCGTTCTTCAGGTCTCCGATGGGGAGACAGTGTGGAGTCTCAAGAGGAAGGCCTGCCGGGCACACCTACGGCGCAAAACGGCTGCGTATAGCACAGAGCTGCTGCTTGCAGATCAGACCTTTCTTGACAACGCCAACAACGTTGCGGATGTGCACATCAGCAACGGCGACACAATCTACCTTGCGACCCGCACCTTCGCCAACATCCTCAGCCCTACGACATACACCGTGCAGGGACGCAGTCTGTCGCTTGCGTTATCACCCTGCGGATCACGCTGCATCATCGGTGTAAGCAGCACCCCAGCTCACATCGAAATCTGGGACACATCAACAGCAGTCTGCACCAAAACCCTCCGCAGCAACGACCCTGGGCTCTATTCGGTTGCCTCCAGCCCGTGTCTCAAATGGGTGTACCATGCAGGGCAGACTGGCGTGCATCGTATCGATGTTGAGAGCGAAGACGTAACAACGCTGTCACGGCATGAAGCCTACAATGTGTCTGTCACAGCATGCAACCGCTCTGTGGTCTCGGTGACCTCTGACAAAGATGTGTTCTCCCTGAACATCCACTCTGCTAAGACTGGAGGTCTGGTGCGTTCGTGGATCCCTCATGGAGGTGAGGGTTTTGAATGTAAACTAACCGGATCTTCGAAGTATTTGGCAACTTCCGGCGGATATTTGATACGCATCTGGCGCATCACAACAGGAGAACAAGTGCGTGAGGTGCAGCTCTCCGAGAAGCCGTTGTGCATCGACGTATCGCCCTGCTTCAAATTTGTCCTCGTAAGCTGCAGAGGGAACAACAACGTGCGGGTCCTGAACCTCGGCACCGGGGAGACGACGTTGATATTACGGCACTGCCACTGCGTGCGGAGGGTTCGCTTCACCCCATGCGGGAAGTATGTGGTGACCAGCGGGGTGGGCCCCCAGGTTGGCGACTCATGTCTCAAACAGTGGGCCATTTCATCGGGAGAGATCATGGATCATTGGACGAGCCTGTTCTGGAACTTTGAGCTGTCACCTTGCTCTGGGAGGGTGATAGCGCCAGAGGTAGCTCCCCCGGGGGAAGGCAGAGGGGCGGCACAGCGACTGCGTGTAGAAAGTCTGATCAGTGTGCCGGAGGAGGCGTGAGGGGGGAAGGGAGAGAGAGAGAGGGGTAAGAAGAAGGCGGTTCTGTGGCAGAAAACAGGGTATCAGATCATCCATTGAGCTTGTTGGAGAGTCCCTGAGAGTTTGGTAGAAAATCGCAAAAAAAAGAAGAAAAAAAAAAACAGTGGATATTGCACAACCGAGGCAACAGCACTACTCCAATAATTTATCAAAAAAAAATGAAGAACAGGGGCAACAGTATCGGAGTGTACCATTGGTAAGCAATGGTTTTTCAATGATGATATAGGTGAGTGACGACACCTCCCCTTTTTGCCAGTTATGTGCACGTTTAGGAAAGGCAACTTCCTATTAAGCCCGCTGACTCCATTTTCTCTTGGAGCTTCCAGGACCGATGCTCCGTTCCCTAATAAAAGGAATGGTTAAAAACACGGGTCGGGAAAGATCTTTTGTCTTTTTTTGTCTTTTTTCGAGAATCTCGGGAGAAAAAAAAAAAAAATCAAGATTTTCAGGATTTTTGTCTTTTTTTTTCAGGATCTCTCGAGATCTTTGAGATCTTTGAAAAATCCTGAAAAAAAAAGGAAAAAAAGAGAAAAAAAGATGAAAAAGATCTTGAAAATCTTTTTTTTCTCAAAAAAAAGATAAAAAAGATTTTTGGGATTTTGAAAAATCTTTTTGGGAAAAAAAAAAAAAAAGATTTTGAAAATCTTTTTTTTTTTTTTCAAAGATTTCTCAAGATCTCGAGATTTTTCATGAAATTTCATGGATTTTTCCAGGATTTTTCAGGATTTTTTCAGGATTTTCCCAGGATTTTCAAATCTTTTCTCTTTTTTTTTTTCTCCCAAAAATCTTTTTTTTTTTTTTTTTTTCGGGAGAAGAGGATTTTTTTTCTCGAAAAAAAAAAAAAAAAAAAAGATCTTTCCCGACCCGTGTAAAAAAAGTTTTCGAAAAAAAAATGTTTTTTTGGATCAGAATGCAATGTCCCTCAGCCTTTTGTTATCTCCAGAGTGTCTTCGTGCTTTCGTGTCGTTTGCTGATACTTTTTTTCTTTTGTTTTTTTTTTTTTGCAACAGCCAGGGCTCTCGCCAATCACCCCTTTTGGCCAAAATGGGGGGTGATTTGGGGTCCCCGAGCTTTCCCCCCGTAAAAGCGGTCGCGCGCGCGACTCCCTGCCAGTGCAGGGAGGCGAGGCGCTTTTCTCCCCTCGTTTGGGGTCAGCTTGTTTTTATGCTCAAAAAATTTTTCAGCACTGTTGACCAGGGACATTGGGAACTGTATGTCTGTGCTTTTTTTTTGCGGAGCAAAAAAAAATAATACAAAATGGCGCCGCAGGCGAAAAAAAAATTAAGGTACGGTAGCTTTTACATCACATACTCACTCAATGAAACCTTTTTTGCGGAGCAAAAAAGGAAAAATGGCGCCGCAGGCAAAAAAAAATTGAGGTACAGACTGGATGATGCGGTCAGCAACCCAGTTCCCCATGGTACTCCCGTGGTTCAACCCTGGGATTTTTTTTTTTTTTTTTTTTTTTTTTGGAGGGGTGATCCGAAACCCGGATCACCCCTCTTTTTTTTGAAAAATTTTTTTTTGGGTGATTTTAAACCCGATCACCCCCCGGCGAGAGCCATGGCAACAGCTTTATGCAGGGTATTAGGGTGAAAATCCAAAATTCCGGAAAAAACTGGTTTTTCTGGTTTTCTCTCCTGGGTGGCGAAAACTAGTTTTTCCGGCGAAAAACCTCCACCGTTGACGGACACAGTCACCTTTTTCGGGTTTTTCGGGGTCAGTGTCTTATCCAGGAATCCAGATTTCAAGATTGGGGAGGTCAGCTTGTTTTTTGCTCAAAATATTTTTCGGCGCTGCTGACCATTGGGAACATAGGGACGGTATTTTTTTTTGCGGAGCAAAAAAATAATATAAAATGGCGCCGCAGGCGAAAAATTTTGAGGGTACGGTGTAAAAATGTAGCTTTTTACACCACAGAGCCACTCAACGAACCCTTTTTTGCGGAGCAAAAAATGAAAAATGGCGCCGCAGGCAAAAAAAAATCAAGGAACAGCCATTTCCCAAAGGCACTCCCGTGGTTCAACCACGGTTCTACCAGACGGGGAAAAAATGCAGGGAAAAAAATCGAGTCCGCCCTAATCTGGGGACGACATTTACAGAAATGCCTGGTGAAAAGTGCCGGTTTTTTTTCCCCCTCCAGATTTCTCTGTTTTTTTTTTTTTTTTGAAAACCCATCAGAGATGGAGATAGATTTGGGATTTTCAAAAAAGACCCGGTTTGACCCGGTCTGAGCTTTTTGGGGTCAAAAAATTTTTTTTCGCGCTGCGCGCGAAATGACACTGGCACGTGCGACCTGGTTGTTACACTTCTTTGGCGGGGAACTTGCGCAACAGCGTTTGTGCCTTGATGAAGGGGAGTAGGGTCCATGTTCCCCCTTTGTTCAGCACACCGAACTTCGCGCACTCGGCAAAAGTGGATTTCTCGGCGGTCATGCCCCAAAGGTTCCTGGCGAAGCCACGGTACGCAACATTTCAAAAAAATTGCGCTTAAATTGTACATTTTGGGGTGGGTTGTAAGCTTGCGCCGCAGGCGCACGGTACGCTACTTTTATTATTTCGCCATGCTGTATGCTTCCTTTTGCTTCGGCGTTTGACTAATTGAGTCGCGTTCTGGCTGTGACGGGGTCACTTTGTTCATGAGGCCATTTCTGGTCACTCTCAGAGGCTCGTGCGAGGTACCAAAAAAAATCGATTTTCTCCCAAAATTGGCAAATCCCATTTTTTTTTTTTTTTCCAAACCGGGTTTTTCGCCAAAATCCCATTTTTTTTTTTTTGACCCGGTTTTGAAACCGGGTCAGTAGACGCACCTCCACCCCTGAAACCCATACAAGTATAACGGCCGTCACGACGGGGAAAAATTTTTTTTGTCGGGGAGGTCACGGCCGTGAAGAAAATCTGAAAAATTTAACGGCCGTGAAATTTTGCATTGATCACGGACGTGAAATATTTCCACGCTTTTTGCTTGTTTCTTCTTTTTCGTTCATAGACAGGGCCAACCCCCTTTCCCATCCCTCCCAAGTCATTCTTGTGGGGGTAAAAGCAACATAAAAAATGCAAAAAAATTCGGCCTCACTGCGATCGGGAAGCTGAAGACACGAATGAGCACTTATGGTGGTCCTGCCCTGCCTGCGATGCTATACGCTCAGATCCTAGTTTCCACTCTGTCACAACTGCTGACAGGTCGCCGTGGCCTAACTGTGTGTCGAACTGTGGAGTTATCCCTACTGCCCTGAAGGACAATATTGATGCTACCTCCAGCGTCTGCACCGGTTGTCTCTGAACAACAGCCTCCGTATCAACAATCTGCCACTCACGCCTGGAGAACAGCTCAGCTGCAAACTTTGTTCCGCCCCCACTATGACTTCGACCGGATTCCACTCCCACAGGAAATGGACTTATCCAAACCATCACCTGCGTGCCCTGCGCTCCTGGCTCTCCTCACTGCGCTGGTCTCCCGCTGCCCGCCCACGTTTTCACCCTACTGTTAATTGTAGTTGGAGCGTGTGGCATTTCTGAGCACTTGTACGCGCTCCCGGTTCTTCAGAGTAGCATATTTCTCGTGTTTCAGCACTGCAACCGGTTCTTGAGCAAAGTACTCTTCTCACATTTGATGGGCTTTCCGTTGTGGAGCACACATCAATACTGTGAGACGAACCTCATCTGTGTTGAACCATTTGCGGTGTTCTTCAGCTTCCAGTGCAAAATCTTCCGACAGAATCAGCACACCATTGAACAACTATCCTCCGTCTTTTTTGTCGGAAAATAGACCGCATCACGTTTTGCACACCTCTGGATCTTCTTCGCTACGTTGGCGAGATACGCGCAGAGGGAGGGGTCCACCCTTTTGCTCCCGTGAACTTGTACTGTTTGCCCGATGTTTTCTTTGGCACAAGAGTGATGAACGGGGTTGAGTGAGTCCACACACATCCTTGTAATAAGAGGTTGTGAGACGCTTGGGACGCTGCGAATTCAGTATGCAGAACTGGAAGGCAGTGTTGAAACCAGAAGATTACAGATGGTACTGTGTACTGTGTACTGTGTACTGTGTACTGTGTACTGTGTACTGTGTACTGTGTACTGTGTACTGTGTACTGTGTACTGTGTACTGTGTACTGTGTACTGTGTACTGTGTACTGTGTACTGTGTACTGTGTACTGTGTACTGTGTACTGTGTACTGTGTACTGTGTACTGTGTACTGTGTACTGTGTACTGTGTACTGTGTACTGTGTACTGTGTACTGTGTACTGTGTACTGTGTACTGTGTACTGTGTACTGTGTACTGTGTACTGTGTACTGTGTACTGTGTACTGTGTACTGTGTACTGTGTACTGTGTACTGTGTACTGTGTACTGTGTACTGTGTACTGTGTACTGTGTACTGTGTACTGTGTACTGTGTACTGTGTACTGTGTACTGTGTACTGTGTACTGTGTACTGTGTACTGTGTACTGTGTACTGTGTACTGTGTACTGTGTACTGTGTACTGTGTACTGTGTACTGTGTACTGTGTACTGTGTACTGTGTACTGTGTACTGTGTACTGTGTACTGTGTACTGTGTACTGTGTGTTCCTTCAAAGACCTGTACAAAAATTTCACGGCCGTTGTTTTTTTTTAACGGCCGTGAAATTTTTGTACATAAGAAAGGGGCTTTTTTTTCACGGCCGTTTTTTTTTATTTTTCACGGCAACGACGGCAGTGGGTCGAGCATTTTTTTTTCATTTCCGTGACGTCCGTTTTACTTGTATGAAAACCAGTTTTTGGAAAAACTGGTTTTCAAAACCAGTTTTTTAACCACCCTAATACCCTGGCTTTATGTGTGTTATTTACAGATGTGTATTATTCACGGTTGCTCAGGGGGGGTTTTCTCCTCGCCTTTTCCGTTTGGCTGCTCTCTCTGTTCTATAGTGGTCTAAAAATCATTCTTGAAAATCACAAAACTTTTTGTAGCTGCCATCTTAGAGCAGTGGTCTATGAGCAAACAAAATCTTTTGTAATTGTTGTCAGTGTGGCGTGCTTTTTGTTTTCCTCCCCTCTCACCTTGTTCCATACCGTAACCGTAAAATATATGGACCACCTGGGTACCTGGGTACCCAGGTGCGCTGGGTACGGCGTGTGCAACCTCCCTCATGAATGTACAACTTAAACAAAAATTGTATCGATCTGAGTATAAAAAAAAGTTTGGATTGTACACCAAATGGTCAAATCTGTGCAATTTCTATACACTGTGTGTATAGATCTGACTATTTTGTGTGCATAGATCTGACAAAACCCCTGTGTATATGTGTATACATTTGACTTTCACCCT
Source organism: Rhynchopus sp. YZ270_cl-10 (assembly GCA_964035575.1). NCBI lineage: Eukaryota > Euglenozoa > Diplonemea > Diplonemida > Diplonemidae > Rhynchopus > Rhynchopus sp. YZ270_cl-10. The sequence continues at coordinate 1,034,829 of OZ037839.1, read as the reverse complement.
TCAATTTTGTGTTGATTTTTTTTTGTGCGCTTGTCCTCACTCTCTTCTCACTTTCCACCCCTCTTGAATTCCCAGTCAATTCTTTCAAAAGAGCTGCACCCATACCATACCTAACCTTAGTATTACCTTTACCGACCCTCCCCCGTGAAATTGTCCCCTGGGGGAAAAGGTGAGGGGGGGGGGACAATTTCTCGTACTGTAGGGGGGTGGCCGTTTTGATGTGAAGAAGGGAGAGCAAAGGTTGTCCCCGCGACTCCCTTGAAATTGTCCCTGGCGGAAAAATACCGGTTTTTTTTTTTGGGGGGGGACAATTTCACAGGGGAGGGTCGGTACTATTTATGAAGTTGACTGAGCACGAGAGGCTTAGATTCGTCTTATAAACTGTTACCTTTATTGGTGTGAACCGTTGTACGCGGTACAACCGCGGGAGACATACGGGCGAACCACGGGGAATCTGGAGGGGGTACCCCTTTTTATTTTTATTTTTCCCGTTTTTTGGTGTTTACTCTCACGGTGGTAAGGGTCACACAGAGTCACGGTTCTAACCGAGCGGGGTCGCAAAATTTTCTAATGCGCTGAATTATCCCAAAAAAGTGGTTTTCTCGGGGAAAATTTTTTTCAACCCCTACAGACTGTACTGTACTGTACTGTACTGTACTGTACTGTACTGTACTGTACTGTACTGTACTGTACTGTACTGTACTGTACTGTACTGTACTGTACTGTACTGTACTGTACTGTACTGTACTGTACTGTACTGTACTGTACTGTACTGTACTGTACTGTACTGTACTGTACTGTACTGTACTGTACTGTACTGTACTGTACTGTACTGTACTGTACTGTACTGTACTGTACTGTACTGTACTGTACTGTACTGTACTGTACTGTACTGTACTGTACTGTACTGTACTGTACTGTACTGTACTGTACTGTACTGTACTGTACTGTACTGTACTGTACTGTACTGTACTGTACTGTACTGTACTGTACTGTACTGTACTGTACTGTACTGTACTGTACTGTACTGTACTGTACTGTACTGTACTGTACTGTACTGTACTGTACTGTACTGTACTGTACTGTACTGTACTGTACTGTACTGTACTGTACTGTACTGTACTGTACTGTACTGTACTGTACTGTACTGTACTGTACTGTACTGTACTGTACTGTACTGTACTGTACTGTACTGTACTGTACTGTACTGTACTGTACTGTACTGTACTGTACTGTACTGTACTGTACTGTACTGTACTGTACTGTACTGTACTGTACTGTACTGTACTGTACTGTACTGTACTGTACTGTACTGTACTGTACTGTACTGTACTGTACTGTACTGTACTGTACTGTACTGTACTGTACTGTACTGTACTGTACTGTACTGTACTGTACTGTACTGTACTGTACTGTACTGTACTGTACTGTACTGTACTGTACTGTACTGTACTGTACTGTACTGTACTGTACTGTACTGTACTGTACTGTACTGTACTGTACTGTACTGTACTGTACTGTACTGTACTGTACTGTACTGTACTGTACTGTACTGTACTGTACTGTACTGTACTGTACTGTACTGTACTGTACTGTGTATACTGTGTATACTGCGGAAATTGACCAAAAACGAGAACTTGTCCATTTCGGCAAATTGACCCCACCACTGGCCGGACGGATTCCGGAAATGCAAATGCCAGCGTTTTCCTTCACATTCCCGCAAACCCGGAAAAAAAAAAATAAAACAGGGTACCCCCCAGCCTGGTGTAACCACGGGAGACATACGGGAGAACCACGGGGAATTTGTACCGGTGCCACACCATTTATTGGTGCTGTGGGAAATCTGCCAACGACCTGTCAGCGACCTGTCAATATCGACCCCTCCCGGATCACCATGTGTCTTATTTTAATTATTGATGCAACCTACCGAGTAGGCGATTGTAGATGCAAATGCTTCTCCGATTTTTGAGATGTTTGGGAGTGCTTTTCACGTCATCGCACTGTCTTTCACCAAACTGGTGTGGCTGAACGGGGCGGCGCAAAAAGTGCGGAAGGAGTGCGAATCAGCCCTCTTCAGCCACATCACAAACCCCCCTTTTTTTTTTCTTCTTCTTCAGATGATAGTGAAGCAACTATCGATTATTTGTGGGCAGAAGGTGAAGGTGGCTCAGAGGTTAACCTTGGGGTTACCTTGCAAATATTACGCTTTTTTTTTTTTTTTTTTTTTTTTTGTTTTTTGTTGCTCGGAGCATGGAAACAGCGACCGACAGACACTCATACACCTTCAGTGGTTACTACAGTTCTGTGCATTGGGTTGGTTGGGTGTCCCGTTATACCCCTTTTGATTGACACACATGTCTTAAAAGCAAATACCAAAACAATCCGTCTGCTTCTTGAGTCTAAACACAAAGAGCACGACGCAAAGCAGAACAATGCAAAAATAACTACCTTTTTCAACAAACATTACTAACCCCCTCCCCGTTTTGACTGGGTACAAGCGTAGGAGGTTCACGTTGCATCCTTGCCAACTTTTCTTTTAAATGCTATCCATGTGTTCAATGCAGATGTTGAAATTATTATTATTATTATTTTTTTTTTTTTTTACAAAGATCAATCAGGGCAGCCCTTACAGGCACGTGCCGAAGTGCGCCCCACCAGAGATGTGAGTGAGAGAGAGTTACACTTAGCATGGAGTTTTGGTTAATATTCTCATCATTGTAAAGAGCCTCAGGGCTACACTACCGTCAAAAGCTGATAGGGCAGATCCTCCTGCGGACTTGCACACAGATCAAGTCTGTGTGCTATCGCTCGGTTGACCTGTTTCATCCAACGTGTCCTGGCTGCGATGGTGTCTGTACTTCCACAGGTGGTCATAAAAAGCCCCCATGTGGCTCTCGGAGGCTTTACAAAACAATTCGGGTTCAGGATTCTTTGTAGAAAAGTAAGAAGACCAAAAAGGGGATTTTTTTTTTTTCCATTTTCCCCCATCTCCTTATGTGCTCTGCGAATTTTGCTCCCTTTGGCTCTCTTTTTATGGATTCTGTGAAAAAGTGAGACCACTATCCCGTTTTAGTATAGTGGTCTAATAAATCAATCAAAATGAAAAAAAAAAATCCGTTGATTTTGTGAAGGAAAGGCGTAATTTGCCCGTTCCCTCCTTTTAAATGAAAATAAATGTAGTTATTTTATAGGCTGATTGACGTGGACCTGGCATGCCCCATTTTTTTACTTTTTACCACTGATTTAAACCGATCACCACCGACCACCACCGACCACCATGGATCACCATGGATTACCACCGACCAAGCCCGGCGTCAATCAGCCTATTTTACTTATTCTACACCCCACCATTTTGTGAAGGAAACGCGTCATTTGCCGTTCCCTCACACCTCCTTTTAAATGCAAAAGAACTGTATTTCTTTTGCTTATTCTGAACCCTCCCCCTTTTTCTTGTTGTTTGATGCGTTGACGCTTTCGCACACATTGTCGTGTGGATGCTGTATGTATCGTGTTATCATCTCGACCGCTCCATCAGGTAGGTCCTTCGTTACTATGGGAGAATCTCCCATAAAACAGTGTGATTTTGTCTTGTCTTGTTTTTTATTTCATTGAGGAATAGTCAGTTATACCCTACCCTATTTTTGAAATGGTCAGATATACCCGAAAAAATAAGTTCAGATATAGTCAGATTTTAGGGGAATTTTAGGGGGGTCTGACTATATCTTAAGGAGGTACCCTAATATTCGCCCCTGGTTGCCCCAATTCGCGCCAATTCGCGTTTTGTACTTAGCCGTTTTTTCGCGAAAAAAAACGCGAATTGGCGCGAATTGGCGCGACACGATTAGGGTATGAAATTCGCGCCAATTCGCGTTTTTTTCCCCAGGTAGGTCCTGGTGGTGCCGAAATTCCCCAGCCAAAATTGGTCGCAAAATCGGCCGATTTTTCAAAAATCTCAAAAAAAAAAAAAATTTTTTTTTTTTTCACAAGTGCTTTTGAGGCCTGCTCACTACACCCCGGGTACCCTTCTGGGACCAAAAAGTCCAAAAAAGCAAGAATTGGGCTGTTTTGAGCATCTCACGTATGGCAAATGATAATATATTATGCGCTATTATGAGATCTCATAATACATGTGATATTATGCGCTATTATGTGCTATTATGCGCTATTATGTGCTATTATGCGCTATTATGCGCCAATTATGCGGCGTTATGCGCTCATTATGTGCCGTACCCCCCACCCCCCCACCCAAAAAAAGTCGCTCAGAAGTGGTCAAAAGTGCCCAAAACCGGGCGGAATTCGATTTTGGGGTACAAATGGGCCTATGGTGTGGTTTTTATTGACTTCAGGGGGGTTTCTTTGATTTATTACCTACTTCACGTTTTTTGACGGCTTAAGATACCTTGGGTGGGAAAACCTTTGGTACCAGGTGCTTGACACTTTTTGAAACATGGTTCTAAGTTCCACCAAGTCCCTCTAAACACCCCGAAACCGCCTGGGTACCCCTCGGGATAGGTTCTGGGGTGAAAATATGTGGCTTTGGGGGCTTTTCTGGCCCCTGGCTCACACTGAGGCGTGATGAATGTGTGAGTTGCTCTATCTACGAGGGGTGGGCAGGTACAAGTTGTATGTACATTTTTGAAAAAAGCAGATACGGGGCTTCTTGAGGCTCAAAACTGCTCAAAACCGGGCGCAGATGGATTTTTGGACATCTGAGGGTGGTATTTTCTGGTTTGGGGCATTGGGGTAGGGCACATAATGAGCACATAATAGCGCATAATCATTATGCGCTATTATGTGCTATTATGCGCTATTATGCGCTATTATGCGCTATTATGCATTATGCGATTATTATGAGCGCGCATAATAGCGCATAATGATCTCATAATTTATTATGAGATCTCATAATAAATTATCATTTGCCATACGTGGCATCTAGAGTTTATTCCCCAGCCATTTTCTGCACCACCAGTGCACTTTGTATGGGCCAGCGCCTTGTCAAAAAATCGAAAAATCTCAAAAAAAAAAATTTTTTTTTCGGGAAAATTTCGACCACTGAGGTGGGTCTTTGGGCACCAAAAAATGCAAAAAAATGCAAAAATCGGGTGTTTTGACCATCTGTGGTTACACAAAACACACTTCTGTGTACAAGCCTACACCAATACAGTGGTAATACAAGGCGATTTTTGACCAAAAAAAAATTTTTTTTTCGCCCAAAATCGGGCGTGGTACGTCATAAAATGGCCCAAAAAATCCAAGGAAAACCTTCGATTGGGCAAATTATGAAAAAAATTTTCAAGTCAAATTTTCAACCAAAATACGGTCATTTTGTTCACACAGTGATTCTACGTCATGCTAACTTCCTGTGCAGAACTCCAGCAATTCACCAATGCCGGCATCTATCTTTCCATTATCGCCATTGCACTTCGGTCATTTTGTGCATACCCTGTGACTGTGGTGGCTAGAGAACACGCACATGCAGACCCGTTCCTTGCAATTTCCAGTGTTGTGTTTATCAATGCATGCATCCAGAGGACCTCTGGTTTACGAAATCGTAGGCACTCCTGTGCAAAAATGAAGTCGGTTTTTGACCCAAAATCGGGGTGGGTGGGCCATAATTTGCTCCAAATTTGGCCGAAAATTGGGATTTTTCTGAAAATTTTCATTGTGCCCAGCAAAAATCCTTGATTTTTTGAAGAATTTTCCAAAAAATATGCTATACCCCCTATGACTGGACCCAACTCCCCTCACCCTTTTTTTCCCCGAAAAAAGCCCCCAAAATTCCTACCATTTTTACCATTTTTGACCAATTTAGGGTACCTCCTAACTTATTTTTTCGGGTATATCTGACCATTTCAAAATAGGGTAGGGTATGACTGACTCCCTCATTTTATGTTATTTTGTGCACAACCAATGTTTTCCGTACTGTGTGTTCATAGGTGCACCTGGTACCCTTGTGTATCTCCTCTACCAGTAGATATTTTCTCAAAGATGCCCGAACAGCCATCATCATACACCAACATATTTTTATTTTCCTTGATAAATTGTTGGAGTAGTGTAGTTGCCTCGGGTTTGTGTTGCCACAGTTTGTGCAAATTTCCACTTTCCAAAAAAAAAAAGTTTACTCACGAAAAGGCTCTTTTGAAAGATGAGACCCCAGGGAAGCATATTTATCTTTCAAGCTTTATTCGCCCCCTTTTGGTGACTACTTTTCAACCATTAACGCAATCCCTTTTTATATAATGTGCTGCACATCACTTTAGGCATGGATCAAAACACAGCGCCAAAGCAAAAAAAACAAAGATCCAATCATACATTTTGATATTTCTTTACGCAATGTATTAAATACCGGAATACCATAATAGCCAACGTTTTGATCGCCTGATACCGACTATTTTCTCTTCCCACCCCCCCCCTCCTCCCGTTTTTTTGTGTGGCATCGTGCCTGAAATAATAGAATTTCACTTCTATTTGATCAAAGAAATAAAATAACCCCCCTCCCTTCTCCCTCCTGTTAAATCACATTGCGCCAATTCAGATCTCTCACTGTTTTGGCTGCGTTCAACGAAAATAAACAATTCTTCCCTTTCCTAGTCGTGTTCTCAAGATCATGGTGGCGTCCTTAACGTTCCGCTTTCAACTTCTTTTCAAAATAAGATGACTAAGATAGCCCTGTTTCCCCGAAGCCCTACTTAAAAACAATTTGCCACCCACGAGTAGCAATGTCAACCTTTTGAAACGGGCAGAGGACCCCAACCGGACCCTACATTATATAGGATCCATGTCCTTGTGTTTGCAATGATCTCCGTTCATCTGATGAGTGGAAGCGGGAGTAGCACATAGCAGATGTAAACCACGAAAAAAATGGATTGTAGGACTGCATGGTTGGGGTGTCCAGCACGGTCATTGTACCAAAGGTACGCTGTTTATGAGAGGGCTTTGTATTTCAAGTCTACTTTTCTTTTCACAATCCCTCCCCTTTATGTGACGAGGTTCATAAGGCACCGGCCCATCTTACGAACGTTATCCTGCTTTATTAACACTATCATTGAGATATAATTTTCAGGGCACAGCCATGCCTTCGTTATTACGGCGGTTTTAATATTGGATTCGGCAGTGTGGGACCGCTCCCCTCTTCCGCAAACAGTCTACAACACTAAGCAAAATTAAAACAGAGCACAAAGCACTTTCAAAACAAAAAAGCATTTACAACCCTCTTCCACAGCAGAGAACCCATTTTTAGGAGCATTTACGCTGTGTGATTTTCAACCGATAAGAAAAGCTAACGATTTGGTAACACATTTTGGTTTCTTCTTCTTTGTTTTACTCCTCGCTTTGCGCCACACACGGAGCTTAAAGGTCAATGTGTAAGGGTTGCGTTTCAACGAAAATAGTACTTCATGGTTGATTTATGTGACCGCATGGGGGATTTGAGGTGATGCACAAAGTACGCAAGAAGAGCGAATCTCCCCCCTTCAGCCACCCTCAACATTTGTCCTTTTTTTTTTTTTAGCGTTATTTTCATCAAAATTCTCATTAATCAGTGGGCGGCTATATCGTGTTCGAGGGGGGGTTTTTTTGGGTTGGCCTGAATGTTCATGTAGGCACACTGTCACGAGAGGGCTTTGTACGTCAACTTTCGCCCTAGTTTCGACAGCGAAAACGTTTCCCCATGTATTGCACGGGAAGCAATATGACAAACAGTCGCAGGGTGGTTCCGTGCACATCATAGAATTCGGCACCTTGTGTGTCTCCCAAAAAAAAAAAAAAACCAAAAGCGTTGTGTGTGAAGTTTTGAAGGAAGGAAACATACAACTTTTGTGTTATTCCTGACGTGTTTCCACCCAATACAAGGCGAGAGGAGAAAGGGAGACGTTGTTTTCCCGCCTTCTATCTAGCCTCTCACCCCTATATTTCTGCCCCATCCACCCTTTTTTTGCATTTTTTTTTGAGACAACTGCCTTGCAAAGGTTGTAGGGGAGGAAATGAAAACATATCTGAGTTGTGCCCGAATTTTTTGGTGTGAGCGATGTCAACACGACACAACTTATCCACAGAAAAGTTTTTGATTTTGTCCCACTCCACAAAAATCCGGTGCGATCAACGAAAAGTTCTTTTTCTGATTTCGCTCCGTTCTTTATCAGACTAGCTTAAACTCAGATACCAGTTTTTATTTTCCTCTGTTGTTTTCCCAGTTCTGATAAAATTGTCCAGGGATATTGCTAACTTTCGGGATTTTGGGATTTCGTGGGGCGATGGTCGAAAAAAGGGGGGGGAGTGCTGACTTTTTTTTTCCAGTCCCGGGCGCGCTTCGCGCGCCCGGGTCCCCACCTTAGCTCAAGTTGGGGGCCTCCGGCGGAATGTAAGAATTCCGTCGTTGTCCAACTGCGGAGTTCGGCACTTCACTGATATTTACACCAGGCAGACGGGGCACACGAATTATCAGTAACCTCAGTACATTTACAAAAGAAACGGTGGTCGTGGTACCCAAATGTTCCTGGCGAAGCCACGGTACGCAACATTTCTAAAATTTGCGATTTAAATTGCACATTTTTACTGCCAAACTCTGTCATGGGAAGGGTGGGTTGCAAGCTTGAGCCGCAGGCGCACGGTACGCTACTTTTTGTCTCTGTTTCGCCATGCTGCATGCTTCCTTTTCCTTCGGCGCTTGACCAATTGCATAGTACCATAGTACCATAGTACCATAGTACCATAGTACCATAGTACCATAGTACCATAGTACCATAGTACCATAGTACCATAGTACCATAGTACCATAGTACCATAGTACCATAGTACCATAGTACCATAGTACCATAGTACCATAGTACCATAGTACCATAGTACCATAGTGCACTAGTGCACTAGTTACCGTGGGGCGATGGTGCGATGGTTTATGGAAAGGGGGGGAACCCCAAATTCAGTGGGGCGATGGTCGATGGTTAGCAATATCCCTGAAAATTGTCGAAGGAGCCAGAGGGGGGGGGGGGGGGGGGTAGGTGGGGGCAAAACCCCTATTTTTTTGAGGCATTTTGACTTTTTTGGACTTCCGCGCAAAGTACGTACAAACCACCCCTCATACCCACCCAGAAATGGGTCAGAAACACCCTGTGACCCGAAAATCCATGCTAAGGGCGACTCAGAATATGAAAAAATGCAAAAAAATAGTGAAAAAGTGGCCTTTTGACGGTTTTGGCCATGTTGGGTAAAATGGCCATTTTTGGACAAAAAAATCAAAAAAACAGCAAAATTTCGACGTCATGACAGCTGCTTGGGCACAAACCTACCCCAGGGAGGTCCTGTGAGTCCATTCCGACCTGTTTTGGACACTTTAGGTACTTTTTTTGGCCGTTTTTTGGTGTTTTTAGGTCAAAAAATACCCTGGACTTTACCCTGGACGTCCTGGGCCGCGACTTGCGCCCTGCTTTTGGACCCACTCTGGGCCAAAAAATGGGTGAAAACCCCCGAAAAAGCACTCCGGGAACCCAGATAGTTCCAAATATCCACCAGAAACCCACCCAAACACCTCAAAAACATGCCAGAAAAATATTTTTAAAAACACACTTTTTCAAATAAGTCATTATGGAACCTGCCCAGATGAACTTTTTGAAAAAAGTGTGTTTTTGAAAATATTTTTCTGGCATGTTTTTGAGGTGTTTGGGTGGGTTTCTGGTGGATATTTGGAACTATCTGGGTTCCCGGAGTGCTTTTTCGGGGGTTTTCACCCATTTTTTGGCCCAGAGTGGGTCCAAAAGCAGGGCGCAAGTCGCGGCCCAGGGACGTCCAGGGTAAAGTCCAGGGTATTTTTTGACCTAAAAACACCAAAAAACGGCCAAAAAAAGTACCTAAAGTGTCCAAAACAGGTCGGAATGGACTCACAGGACCTCCCTGGGGTAGGTTTGTGCCCAAGCAGCTGTCATGACGTCGAAATTTTGCTGTTTTTTTGATTTTTTTGTCCAAAAATGGCCATTTTACCCAACATGGCCAAAACCGTCAAAAGGCCACTTTTTCACTATTTTTTTGCATTTTTTCATATTCTGAGTCGCCCTTAGCATGGATTTTCGGGTCACAGGGTGTTTCTGACCCATTTCTGGGTGGGTATGAGGGGTGGTTTGTACGTACTTTGCGCGGAAGTCCAAAAAAGTCAAAATGCCTCACCCGTCCTGAAGGTTTTGCCCCCACCTAGGGGGGGGGGGGGGGGGGAAAGACAGTGGATATTTGCACAACTGTGGCAACACAACCGAGGCAACTACTACTCCAACAATTTATCAAAAAAAGGAAAAAATAATGCAATGCCCACTTCTCCCTTTCCCATTTTTTTCCCCCCCTTCAAAATTAGGGTGGTCAATCGTGACCCACAAAAGACCTCCTTTTTTGCAGGTAGCCTTACAAAAGTGAAAAACACTCATGTACGGATTGTCTCGATATCAGGATTTCTTTATTATTTTTGGGTACATTTAGTGCACCCTATTATACCTTCTATGCAGTGGAATAGATAGTATATGAAACAATTTCCCCCTCATAAAGACGCGAAGTTGTATTACCGACTTCTTGCCAATAATAATTTTTTTTTTTGTAAATCAAGGTACTTGACAATAGGAAATAGAAACGACGGAAGGTGCGTGCCCGCCAGCTTGTGTTTTCTCACTCATTATTTTTTTCTCGCGATAAACGAAAAAGTTGTTTTTCATTGTTTTCTTTTTATTCAGAACCGGAAGTCAGTTTCTATTTTTTCTCGGCATATACTTTCAATTCTGTGAACTGAAAGTATATGAATCTAATTTTTTTTCCCTCTCATAAAAACTGCCTTAAAGGCCCGAGGACGAATGACGTTTCAAACCTTCTGTACAAAAAAAAAGTTTATATAGTGGAGCACACTCTAGGGTGGCTACACTAATACAACCAAGTTTTCAAAAAAAGAAAGGCTTTGGCCAACATTGAGTACAGACCCTAGCTTACCTACTCCCCCAGCGGTAGGTGCTCAGGGAGATTGTCAAAAAAGATACCCCCAATTTATATTTTTTTTTTCCTCGGCATCGTTGGTGTCTCAATGTACCTTGTTCACCAGCGATGGCGTGTCCAGCAACGTTTTTCACCACATTCACGGTAGCTT
>OZ037839.1:979027-1023519 GCA_964035575.1 Rhynchopus sp. YZ270_cl-10 | reverse complement strand
TGATCGATCGCATCCCACAGGCGAAACTCTCTGGGGGTGGGGTGGAGTAGAATATACCTGAAATTGCTGTAGGGAAAAACAGGGAATTTTTTTCAGGGAATTTTTTTATTTTTCCGAAATCCCAATCCCAATCCAGAATTAGAAAAATCCCTGCCTTGGAGTATTGAAACAAATAAAAAAAAGGATAATACCCAGTGGGTATTATCCTAAATTATTTTGGGTATTATGGGTACTGGGTACTGGGTACCCAGAGAAGGCACCTTGACAGCAGCGAAGGCGCAAGACAAGGTATGTAAATATGTTTAACTTTCTGGTGAATATTCAACAAAATAAGGCCGTCGACTCGTATTTCCTCCAAAAAGTCTCCATAACAATATTTTACACCCTCAGGCCAACTTATTTTTTAAAGAAATCACCTTCTTTAAATTCCCCACCACTCACAACTTCACTTTTAAACAGGTATCGCGAGTGCAACATCGAGAACCAACTGTGCAGAACGAGCGAACATATGGGGTGGAAAGGGGAGTGGGAACACTCTGTCAGTCACTGCTATAGCCATTAACCCAGGGAGCATAGCTAGTGCAAGAAATTCGACTTCGGGATCCGGAAAGTCTGTCCTCTGCTTGCGGAGGACTGGGCACAATAAAATATTGCGTTCCCCCAGAAAACTAATTTTGTCACAGTAATTTTTGCCCAGGGCATGCTCTTGAAGCATGGCGGCTTGGTGTGAGAAGGGGCAGTGTATTGTTTTGTTCTAGATTTCAACGGTTGTTAGAACGAGTCAAGTGGATGCTTATCTAAACACTGACTTTAGTACAGACCCGAGAGATCACACATGACTTTGAGGAAAGAACAAAGCAATGCATCTGTACCCGCACGCCAGGTTGTAGTTACTTCAGGATTTTCTTAAGTTTGCATGAAAGAGAAGGGGGCGAAACCTTTGTATACGTTTACGACGAAGGTAGTAACCTAATGACAACCATGTGGTGGCTGTAATTCACATCCCTTAGAATTACCAGAATTCAGCCTTTGTTGAAGTAACGTGCATACTTGTATGTGCGTGTCACGCTTCTCCACCCTTAAATGGGTGCACCGCTCGGTGAGCAGTGGTAACCCTTCTCGAATAGTGCAAACTTAAGAATTTTCTGCTGGAACTTACCAAAATCGATTTTCTTTCACCCCAAACACCCGCAACACCCCACCTGCTACTTCGGTAGCCTGTGTTGTTGGGAGTTGGTTCTCATGTTGATCCCCAGTGACTGTCTAGCACTGCTTCTTCTGAGCCCAACGTTGTTTGGCCTGTCGACGTAATAAATACGAAGACAGGGCGGCGGTGCCAACAATTTTCCAATGATGTAACGTTTTATCTGATTGATTATCGTTTGATATACCTTGTGTGTGCTTCATGCACACCATGCAAGGAATATCGAACGGTATTTCAAGCGATATTCGTTATTTCGTTTGGCAAACGTACTACGATCGTACTACGATCGTACTACGATCGTTTACGATCGTAGTACGATCGTAGTTGATCGTAGTACGATATTTTACGATCGTTACGATCGTTTTTTGGTACGATCGTAAACGATCGTACTACGATCGTAGGCAACCCGTGGTTCTTTGTGCAAGTGATCGAAGTAGCGGTGTAATCTTCTCACGTGGCTTGCGGGACTTGATCTTCGACAATTTCAGAAATCCTTGCAAAGCGATGTCATGGGTTTCTTTTGTGGGCGCCTTCTTCTGAGCATCCTCATAGATATCTGTGGCCTGCTTCTTGGTAGTCCTTGGCATGATCTTGTGGTTTTGACGTTAAAATCCCTCTGGGAAGTTTTTTGGGTGGAAAAAAACCTCAAAAACGCGTTTTAGACCCCTAGAAAGGCTCAAAACTGCTCAATTCTTGCTGGAATTGCAAAATTGGGCACTTTTAGGGGTGTGACCAAAAAAATTTTCGAGAGTCTAGTTAGTACGGAGGCGCACCTTAGAAGGCAAAAAATCAAAAAAACAGCAGGGAAAAATAGACTTTTTATTCCCTGCCCCTTTTTAGCTGGGGTTCCCGGCTATTTACTATTTATTCCCTGCTCAAATTTACTTTTTTTCCCTCACCCCAGCCATTTACGGCTAAAAAATGCAGGGAAAAAAACCTACTTTATTTCCTGCCCCCCTAAAGCATTTTGGCTTGAGGCACAATATTTGGAGGCAATAAAATAGCTTTCTCGTTTGTTTTTCACTCATCCCCAGCCTGACACATATGTGGAGTGGAAAAGACTTTGGGCTGACAGGTTGTTCATAAAAAGTGGTGGGGACACTCCAGTTTGTCAGAGTTGTGCACCAAACCTGCCAAATATTTTACCCCAGCTCTCAAAAGTGTACCCAAAAATGCAGTTCAATAGGTTCACCGAAGTGTTCTTCACACAAATCACCAAACCCCCCAAACCCCTCTGTTCATCCAGCTTGTCCTGCGCCTGTTTATGCTGCCCCCAACTCTCCAAATCCTCTTTTTGTTCCTCTTTTTCGTCCTCTTGTGCTTGCATCAATCCCTTCTCTCTCGTGTCCTGCTTTCAATGCAATACATTGCCGTGCACTTCCAGACACGTCTGTTCGTACTGCCTCAAAAGCTTCTATCCGCACACCTCTGAATTGTTCCGTAAACCTTTCGTAAATCTCACGCATACGTTCACGTAAGGTCCGCTTGTCGTAGAGGGGTGGGTCTCCATTCGGGAGAGACAACATCTCGTCAATGTCGATGTTGCCTGGCAAGACGACTGTTGTGAGTGCGTTGCAGTTGTCCAGGAAGTAGTGATGGATCTCTGTGTCCCTGTCAAAGCCTGACATGTCCAGCGTCGTCAAGGACGTGCACTCTTGCAGGAAATTAGCATCAATCCGCCGAACATTGCTCATTCCTGAGAAGTCTGCTGTTGTCAACGCGGAGCACTCTTGCATCCAGCCGTCCTCAATGTGTGCGATTCTGCCAAAAGCTGAAAGGTCGATACTTCTCAGCGAAGTGCAGCCCCAGAGAAAGCAGTTACCCACCTTCACAACTCTGTGCAGTGCTGTCAAGTCAATCGTTTCTAACGAGGTGCAGTACGCACAAAACTCGTTCCAAATTTCCGTCACATTTGTCATCCCTGAAAAGCTGATGGTGGTCAACGACGAGCAGTTGAAGAAAAGCTTGGATCCGATCTTCGTGACACTGCAAAAAGCTGACAAATCAATGGTTGCCAACGAGGTGCAGTTATGGAGGAAGCCGTCCTCAATGTGTGTGATTCTGCGCCATCCTGAGATGTCTAGACTTTTCAGCGACTTGCAGTAGGCAAGAAAGTATGTACCAACTTTCGTCACACTCGTCATCTCGGATAAGTCAAGATTTGTGACGCCACTTCCTCCTAGGAACGACTCCCCAATCACCGTCACACCAGTGAACCCTGACACGTCAAGGCTTGTCAACGATGTGCAGCCAGAGAGACAGTCATGCCCAATGTGCGTAACGTTGCACAATCCCGACAAGTCAACAGTTTCCACCGACGCACACCCAGAGAGGAAGCCGTCCTCAATTCGTGTCACACCAGACACAGCAGAGAGATCAAGTCTCGTAAATGATGCTTGCGACAAGAAGAAGCCTGGAATAACAGTCGCAACCTCCGCCTGAAGAAGCAGAGAAGCCACCTCAGGATCCCTCACAGTCGCCAACCTCGCTTCGATAAACGTTTTTAAAAATAGGATGGAGCACCCCGGTCCGAAAAGGAATGCAGCCACCCCTGGCTTCAGGCTCGCGAACCCAGCGTTGATGTAACACAGGGTTTCACGGGCCAAAACCAGAAAAAAATGAAAAATTGAGGGTTCAACGACTGCGCCAACTGGTCTCATGCGACGTTGAACCAACTTAAAATCTAGAATCTTGTGTCAACTTGTAAAGAAAAGCAATGAATATTAAAATTACCGGTTTCAGGCGTGGCGTACACGTCTGCTGCCATCTACGCTGGGATAGCCGTCCGGTTTGAACTTGGGGTTCAACAACAGTGCCAAATGGACTTATGCGTCGCTGTGTCAACTGAAAAACAATGAAAAACAAGAATGTCGTTGAGGAAGATTGAAATGCATGAAAAACAAGAAGAACAAGGTAAAATATCTACAGAGGGTGCTGTCCTAGCTTGTCCTCTTTCGTTGTCTCGCCCACACTAAGCTTCTCAACGGCCGTGCAGGCGAGCTTTGTGGCGTTCACGTTGTTACTGCTGTCGATGTGCACCAACGTGATGCTTCGGGTCGCTCTCAGCTTGTCAAGCTCACCCCGCGCCTCTTTCTGGAGGTGGGCGACTGCCGCGTATGGTCTGCAGTGCTCGTTCACCTGGTCAACCACGGTTCTACTGGATCCGTAGATGTTCAGTGGTGTGGTGTCTGTGTCGCTCTTCAGGTATTCGAGGCACATCAGCAGTCCTTCATACTCCGCGACGTTCAGGGTTGTGTCCGCCAGGCGACTGCTGGCTGTCCACCGCACCTCGCCATCTATCTCGAGGCGTGCACCTGCGCCCGATCCCTGGCAAGTGTTTTTCTTCACCCTCGCCCCCGGCTGCCTCACGTTGCAGTATCCGCCGAAGAAGATGCGAGTGTGTCCGGTGGGTTTCTTTGGTTTTCGTCGAGCCTGCTTCTGCTGCTTCTGCTCAGCAGCCAAGCGGATGTGCTTCGCAATTCTGTCTGCTCTCTCCTGTTTGCAGTCCTCTTCTAGGGGTGGGAGCTCTGTGTTCGTCCAGGATTTGTTCCCTTTGCAGAGGGTTGGCAGGGACCGGATCGTCTTGAGCACCTCAGCTGGTTCGGTGAGGATGGGTCGTCTCGTGATCGCTAGGGTTCCCCACTTGATGCCTAGGTCTAATGGGGCGAACACTTTGCTCTTGGGGTAGATGGTGCCCGAGAAGAGGTACGCGTTTGCTGCCACTATCTTTGCCTTAGCCATCCAGTTGCTGAACCAGGTGATTTTGTCGGTGATCATGGAGCTCTCTCGGGAATTGGGTTCCTCTGTGGTGAGCTTTGCTCCTGTGTGCGCTTCGAAGTCCAGCGCCAGCTCCAGGTGCGAGACGTGCTGTGATTTCCCATTGGACACCGTCGGCCACTTTAGGCTTTCCAGCCACTCCTTGAGTGCGAGGTATCCTTCCGCTTTGTACGGCCACGCGTCTGGCACCTCGTCAGGAAGTACTCCTATGTAGGTCTCGTATGGGCCTTCTGGTTCCCATGTCCAGGGAAAATTGTCCATTTGGCTCGTCTTCGTTGTAGTGGTACCGCGTTTTCTCTTGTCCTCCCTCTCTAGGGCGATGTCTGAGTACATGAGAAGCAGCAGCTCTAGGGCTTCTCTGTTCGGCACTTCCGGAATCATCTGGAAGCCGGCGGGGAGAATGGCGTTGAGGCGCAGGCATTTCGGCCAGCTTTCTCTTACTGCTGGATCGGACACTCTTGCGTATTTGTGCTGTTCGCGTATGTGTGCGGTGTGGCTGCATTGTTCCCACATGTGTTCAAAGTCCTCCACACCTGTGCCGCAGTGCTCGCACGTGTCACTGGTGCTCATCTTCATTCTTTTGCGCCTGTCCTGTGTGAGCTCCGCTCCTGCAAGAATGTTCCTCATGTACCCTGCACGCAGTGGATCTGTGTTCTTGTAGCTGTTCCACACGGCGTTGATCGTGCGATAATCGATGCCATCTTTAACCCCTTGCATGTCCTCCCTCCTTGTCTCGAGTCTACGGCAGAAATCGTCCCTGATACCGTCTCGGAGTTGGTGTCGAAGAAGGTCACCCTCGGGTTCGTCGAGGTTCATCTGTGTTGTGTGCGGGGGCAATAGGGTGTTGTTCTCCCAGCGCCAGTTCATGGATTGGGTGGTGCGGAGGAGGATGTCTACCGGTCCACAGAATTTTACTCTCGACGTCCGCTTCAGGATACGGATCTCGTCTATTAGGGTTCTAATCTCCTGGTTCTTCCCCATGGTGTAGAGCGCGAGCAGGCGTTGGTACTTGAGGTAAGATGTTGGGTCTGTCCGGTGTAGCGGGTTCAGCACTCCCCTCACTATTTCACTGCATCTGCTAGGTAGGCCCCTCCAAATCGCCGCCGTCACTGCTTTGGTGAGCCTTCCAGCGGTGGTGGACAGCGGCTCGTACGTCTCGCAGCCGTAGAGTGCCATGGGCATTATTTTTGTCGCCACCAGTTCGGCTCTGCCTTCAAAGGGGACGTTGAGGTGAGGGATACGTCGCGCACATGTCTCAGCTTTGCGCACTCGCTTGTCCAGCTTTGTCGCTGCTTCCTTTTTCTTGGCTACGGCCAGTCTGATCACTGCGCCGAGATTGTCCAGTTCCTTCTTCTCCTGTCTCAGCTGGGTGTCTCCGAGCATGAGCTCCAGCTTTTCGGTCTTGGCTGTCGAGAAGGAGAAACTACTTCCGTACGTGAGGTCGGTCTTGGTGGCGAAGTCGTGGGACACTGTGAGGCCTTTCCTCAATTGTGCGGTGTTGTTCGAGGTCATGGTGGTGTCGTCCGCGTACAGGCTTGTCCGACATCTGGTTTCCGTCCGAACCGCCGCCTCCCACACTGCTAGGAGGGCGTTCAGCAGGATAATGCTCAGCGCACATCCCTGCAGAATGCCATTGTTCGCTTTGAACTCCTCACCGACCGTACCGTACAGTTTGAACCGCCTCTTCAGGTCCCTGTACATGCTCTTGAGGGGCCGCGTGATCTTCATGTCGATCCCCATTTTCTCCACAAGACTGAAGGTTATGTCCCACGGTATGGTGTCGAAGCATTTCTTAATGTCCAGAAATACTCCTCGCAGCGTGTTCCCCGACACCATTGCTTTTTCGACCAGGAGTGCGGTGAGGTAAAAAGCGTCACGTGTTCCGTGCCCAGTCCTGAAGCCGTGCATGGATTCCGGTGCCCATGTCTCTTGCCACACCATTAGGCTCGTCAACCTTGTCTTTGCCCATAGCCGATATACCGCCGACATCACGGAAATTGGTCGGTGGTCGAGTGGTTGTGGGTCCTCCACCTTGGCGATCATGCTCACGGTCGCGTGGAGGAGAGCTTCTGGCCATACGCCCGTCTCTTCTACTTGGTTGAGGATTGATGCCAGCCTGTCGAAGATCCCCGTTGGGAGAAGCGCAAGTTCTTCTGGGTGCCATCCGTCTGTGCTGGGGGCCTTCCCCTTCGGCATGCTCTCGGCCACGGCTTTCAGCATCCTTCCGGTTAGGGGTTCTACGTGCATCGGCCGTTGAGGTATGTGTGTGCCAAACCTTTCCTCGAACGCTTCCCACGTGGGTGTGTCACTCAGGGTGTTGTGCTTTTGAAGTATGGGAAGCCATGCCTCACGCAACCACGTGTCCATGTCCTCCACATTCGCGGTCTCTTCCGTCCCGCGCTTCATCGTGTTGCACCGCATTTTGGCTCCGTTGAGGCGCTTGTAGATGAGCCCTGGTGTGGTGTGCCATTGCGTGCGTATCATGCGGTACCTTTGCGTGGCCCTGTCCCTCTCCAGGTTCTTTCTGGCAGTTTCGAGTCTCTGGTGCAGGCGCTGTATCAGCTCCAGTGTCGTGCTGGCCTGCGGCTCCTCCTCTGGGGTAGCGTCGAGAATGCTCACCAGCCCTGCCTTCGCTTTGTCCCACGCCTTGCGTGCGCTGGGTGTGAGGGCTCCTTTGGTGCGTAGAGTGTTGCCGACCTCAGTTAGTCTGCGGATCGTCTTCCGGATGCGCGTCATCTTGAGGGTCTCTCCTGCGTCGCCTTCGCGAGACTGTCTGCTGCACAGCCAGGTGCGTCGCAGTTTGGGTGGTCGGCCTTTGCGAAAACATGCTGCTGAGTTGTCGTCTCCCTGCCGTGCCCAGAAGTTGGTCGCATCCTCATTCCATGCTTTCCACTTGTCCTCTACCAATGTGCTTGCGTGCCATTGTGCTTTGGAACCATCGCAGATCTCTTCAGCCTCCTTTTCAAGGTCTGCCTTCGTTTTCTTCCTGCTCAGTTCATCCTGTTGTAGCATAGGGGGCCTTTCCTGCTTGAGCACACGCTGCCGGTACGTCATATTTTTAAATGTCGCGTCCAGGGGGATGTGTGAAGGTATTCCGGCCGTCCCCGTTTTGCACCCTGCCAGCGCAAGCACCGCGATTTGGTTGGCCAGTATGATGTCAATTCGTGAGCACACACTTTTGGCTTCAGACTTTGTGCTCTTACCGATGTGGGTGTGCTCTGGCTCTTGGTTGGCCCAGCCCGCGGCTCGTTCGGCACAGTCCGTCCATCGTTCTGAGCTGATGGCTAGGGATATTGCTTCGCTTGAGCTGGGTTCTGGGTGGCTGTTGCAATCCCCGAGGATAATCGCTGGTACGTCCCCTATCTCTGCTTCTGCAAATACATCCGATAGGAAGCTCTCGCGCTCTTGCTTTGCTTGCGGGGAGTTGCCGACTTTGGCGTATATCACGAATAGGTGTAGAAAATGGTTCCCTGCCCCATGTGCCACCTTTGCGTGCAGGTAACGCTTTGAGTCCCAGAGTCTCTTTGCTCGTTCAGTATCTCTCCTGACCACACTTGCTGGTATGCCTCGTTTCACCATTAGGCCCACCCCCTTGTGCTCTCCGTAGCTCTGTTGTATTGCATTTGGAAGTAACTTTACTGGGCACCCCCAGAGACCTGTCCAGCCTTGTTCATACAGCGTTCGGGAAGCTTGGGCCTGTTTCTTCTGTGTGAGCCGAGTCTCCTGCAGTGCGACTATGTCGTTGTCCCAACTCCACACCTCCTCCTGGTGAGCATTCATTGAGGTGATGTTGGCAGTACGTATGGACAGGTTTGGAGTGGCCCGGGCAGCGCGGCGTCGCTTTCTCTCCGTCTTGGTACGTTTCCGTGAGCGAGACACTGCGATATTCGTGTCCAGGTTCTCCAGCGTGACACAGCGGTTGCCTTCTGCCTGCGTCGTTGCAATCAGCGACAGCAGCCCCTCGGTTGCTTTGAGGCGGTCGAAGTGCTCGGGCCTGTACGTGAGCACAACTGGGTTCGATGTAGGTGGTCCGCCGACGTGGCTAAACCGTTTCGCTCTGGCATCCAGTACCCAGATGGCCCTGTCGAGTATGCTTGCCGCAGTCTGTAGCTCACGTTCTCCACCGTACGTTCCTTGCATTCTCATTTTGGCTAGGTGTTGCGTGTAGGTGGGAGGTTCGTTTGCCTCAGGAGAGTAGCTGTCAGCATAGAGGTCACTGTCGTCGTTTTGCAGTACGTCCACCACCCGTTGTCGCAGTGAGTTCGTTGTCCACCCCTCGCTCTGCTCAGCTATGGCAGTGAATAGGCAGTCCCCGTCTGGCGCTACTGCTATCCTTGTAGAGTTGATACTGCGGGCTGTTGCGTCCAACCACTCCTTGTGGTCGGTGATGGCCCTCAGTGGGTTCACGGGATTGTCGTTGTTTTTGGGGTAGGCGCTCCTACCTATCCCCGGTTCTACGTGCGATTCTAAGTACGTATCTAATCTAGTGGGGTCTGCCTTTGCGTCCAGCCAGTTTCTAGTTTGTTCTAATTCTAAGAGGGGGTCGGGAGTTGATTTCCAGGGGATAGGGGAAGGAGAGTTCAGAGATCGAGGTTGAAGTCGAGCAGGTTCGCTTGTCCTTGGCTTTTCCCTGGGTCGTCTTTTCCCTTTCCCTTTCCCTTTCCCTTCTTCCCCGCCAGCGGCGACGCGGAGAAGATGTCGTCGAGGGAGGCGGCCGCGGATGGCGGGGCGGTGGTTCCCCCTTTCCCCTTTCCCGCCTTCCCTTTGCAAGTGGGGTCTTTGCCCCCTTGTTTGTCTCCGCGGGAGACGGCGTGGGTGCCTGCGGCGGAGTCTTCAGCGACTCTGCGTCAGGGAGTGGTGATGGGGGTCGTGGGGAGCTGGGCTGTGAGGCGGTGGTGGCGTTGGCGTTGGTGTTGGTGCTGGTGTTGGCGGATACCACCCTCAGGATGTGCTGCAGGCACTCCTCCGTCGAGATCTGCCGAGCCTCGATGCTCTGCAGACGCCCATCCATGCCGTGTAGCACGGCCGTCGTTTCGGCGTGCTGCGACGCCTGTCGTTCCAGCAGGGCTTCGATGCCCTTGCCCATCCCTTCCACCCCGATGCTCATGGCCTCGACTCCCCTGCCCATGTGCAGAAGGGCAGCCGTGGTCTCCTGGCCTGTGCGTGATAGCTGTGTCAGCGCGGCCGCGTTCTGCTGCACCACCGAGAGCAGCGGGTCGAGGTTCTGAGGTGTGGTGAAGGTCTGTTGGTGATGGGATCTTTGCTCCTTGCGCTGCAGCCATGCCAGCTCCAGCTGTGTGCCTTCCTCGAAGAGAAGTTTGCCTCTGGCTGCCCCGTACTCCTGCCTGAACTCTGCAATGGTATACTTATCCTTGCGGTTCCTCACCGTGGGGTCGGGGACTCTCTTGGGGGCGTGGTTGTGGTTGGTGGTGGTGGTGGTACTAGTATCCTTTGCTTCTGCGGGGAAGATTGACACCACAACGTTTTGCCACTTGATGCTGCGGTGTGGGGGCTGGGACTCCGCACGCACCACGAGGGTCTTCTCCCCCGTTCTGCCCTTGTTGAGCAGCGTCACCACCCGCGCCCCCTCCCACTGCATCGCCTTCAATGCGGTGACGCAGTCCGCTCTGGTTGCCTGGGGTGGGACAGGTCTGAGGTCGTATACCCGGGCGGCGGAGTTCGTTGCCTTGCTGTCGGGTATCTCGAGTGTGAATGGGGGGGTGTCGTCCATAGCCTCCGGGGTGTCGCCGCTGCTTCCTCCCCTTAGCCTACCCAGCTCCCACACGTTGCAGTGCGTCCTGCACATCCGGAGCGACTCCTTGTCGCTCATGTCCCTTCCGTTGATGGTAAGGCGTTGCACGTCTCTGCGTCCACCTGTCTTCGCTCGCACTGCCGCCTTCAGGTCAGCCACCGAGTCCGCGTCGCTGACGTCCACTGTCACTGTCTTTCCAGTAAGCGTTCGCACAAAAATCTGTCTTTTTTCTTCGTCGTTTTCTTCTTCTTCTTCTTCCGAGTCTTTGCCGCAGTCCTCTGCGTTGCCCGGGGTCACCTCGTGGAGGTGCTCGGTAAAAACCCCAGTCGCCAACCTCGCTTCGCTAAACGTTTTTAAAAATAGGATGGAACACCCCGTTCCGAAGAGGAATGCAGCCACCCCGAAAAAGTGGGGGTGTGTCGCCAGTCTGCGGTGAGAAACTCCTCCCTGAGTCAAAACTGCCGCTGGTTAGCGCTGGCTAAGGTTCCCTTTTCACCCGGTCACAATCGAGTCTCGCTCCGTCGGCGTTGACTGCACTGCAAAGCCCCTTGGTCCACCGTCGTAAAAAGACACCACAAAAAGCGTAGGTAGGTGGGGGACCGGCAGGTTACAGACAGAGGCAGTACGGAGCTAAGGTGTCGGCGGTCGCGGGTTTCCGTGGAGGCCTGCCCCCCGTGGAGGTCTTGGGATCTGGGAGTTGTGGAAGTAATCGGCTCAGAGTACCCTGCTTTCCATGCACGACTCGAGCTCCTTGTGGTAGGATATTGGGGTCCCGGGAAGCACCCTTCGCCCCGAGGTCCCACCACCCCAGACAGTTTGTAGGTCTAAAAGCACAACGTACTTGTCCAGGACCTGGCCGCTCTTGGGTTCTCTCAAAAAAAGATACTAATCCCGTACGCCCGTGCACCGCAAAAATGTGCTATGGGGGGCGGTCCGCCGTCGGGTTTTAAGGATTCAAGCACCCGGACTTCCCAGCTGGTCACCCACGCCAGTACTATCCAGGCCTGCTGGTGCTTAACTTCTCAAATCAGGCGGGATGAGGTGTATTCACCAGAGTATGGCCGAATCCAGTCGCCAACCTCGCTTCGGAAATGTCTGTCTCACCCAAGGCACGAAGTTCCTCAACAGATGCGTACTTAGTAGTTTTCGCCAACACGACTGTGTCTCCAGCACTCAGTTCTGTGATGTCCTCTCCTTCCTCCTTCCCTCCGAAGCCCATGCGGAAGCTGTCTTCGCACAACCCTGTTGCAGACGCCACCTTCTGCCGCATCGTCTCCGTTGTGTCGTTCTCACCCACCATTGTAGTGCTGGTGGAGTTGAAGTGGAGGGTGGAGGTAAGAAGACTCCAGATAGTCCACGGCCCTTCATCCCATCAGACCGCATGCTGGTCAGGAAGTCAACGACGTGGTCTTCTTCTGGGGGGCATTTCTGTTCGTTCTGAGGTTCACACTTCCAGTATATTTACGGGATCATCGCACGCAGAGATGCCTCAGTCTCAGTTGTGCACTCGCCTAAGGACCCGCTTGGGGAACTTAGGGTCTGCACTCAAAAAAATGTGTTGTCTGAGGGAGGCGTGTAATTATAAATACTTAATTAAACGCACACATTTCCCACCCATTTTGTACAGAAAAATAATTACACGCATTTGGGAGGCGTGTAATTATAGATCATTAATTAAACGGCCACATTTTACGTGCATTTGTAACAGGATCTATAATTACACGCATGGTACTTAATTCTACCCTGGCCGTTAAATTGTGGATTTCAAATTGCACGCCTGTAGAAGGATTTTGTGAAGAGTCTATAATTGCACGTCAATAAAATCACTTAAAATTGCACATTTTTACTGACAAACTATGTCATGGGAAAGGGTGAGTTGCAATCCTGCGCCGCAGGCGCACGGTACGCTACTTTTTTGCTTTCGCTTCGCTGCATGCTTCCTTTTCCTTCGGCGTTTGACAATTGAGTCGAGTTCTCCCACGGTGTGCCCTTGAGCCCCCTCGGGTTTCGCGAGCGCTTTCCTTCTGAATGCGAGCATTTTTGTATGGGAAATTGAGATTTTGGGTAGCAAAAAATTCTGTTGTGAGCTGAGTGTAGGAGGGACCCCCGTTACTGGGATTTTTTTCTTTGGGGGGACCCAAAAAAAAAATCCCCCAAAAAAAAAAAAAAAAAAAAAAAAAAAAAAAATCCAAATTTAACGGAAAAGGTGCCGCACCTTTTCCGTTCCCTATACCTAGGACCCTGCAGTATAGCACAGCCTCAGAGATGATTATACCTAGCTGCGCACACAGGTAAGGCCCTCGTGTATCCTCAAGGAAGTGTTGGCAAGTGAAAGAACACTGTCGAAAGTGCGGAACATATGTGTAACCTGGCGGAGGGGTAAAAGAAATGGATGTTTTGTGTGGGATGGAGTGAAAAATATGGAAATAGCAAAGTGGAATGGTGTGAAGCATGCAAGCGGAATGTGAAGTGAAGTGAAGGACACACAGAGAGCACAAGAGGAACTGTGCCCTTGATCCGACCCCAAAGAAGTGTCCAATGAAGGTGGGTGGTACAGTGGGGATGATTTCTTGCTCACTCAACAAAACACTACTCCACCCGCCCAAACACACAGAATAATCCTAACACCCCAATTCCCACTCCCGCTTTCTTTACTGCCCCTAAAAACCAACGTCACCTAGTCTGCTGTGTACAACGTTGCTACACTTGTCCATTCCGTCGACTTTCGACAACATTTTGCAGTAGGAGAGAAAATAATCACCAATCGTGGTGACTGCTTGCAGGCCGGTGAAGTCCACTTCCGACAACGTTGTGCAGTCTGAGAGAAAACTGTCACCAATCGTGGTGACTGCTTGTAGGCCGGTGAAGTCCACTTCCGACAACGTTGTGCAGTAGGAGAGAAAATTGTCACCAATCGTGGTGACTGCTTGCAGGCCGGTGAAGTCCACTTCCGACAACGTTGTGCAGTTGTAGAGAAAACTGTCACCAATCGTGGTGACTGCTTGTAGTCCGGTGAAGTCCAATTTCGACAACGATGTGCAGGAGGAGAGAAACCCGTGACCAATCGTGGTGACTGCTTGCAGGCCGGTGAAGTCCACTTCCGACAACGTTGTGCACTCTGAGAGAAAACTGTCACCAATCGTGGTGACTGCTTGTAGTCCGGTGAAGTCCAATTTCGACAACGATGTGCAGGAGGAGAGAAACCCGTGACCAATCGTGGTGACTGCTTGCAGGCCGGTGAAGTCCACTTCCGACAACGTTGTGCACTCTGAGAGAAAACTGTAACCAATCGTGGTGACTGCTTGTAGGCCGGTGAAGTCCAATTTCGACAACGATGTGCAGTTGGAGAGAAACCCGCCACCAATCGTGGTGACTGCTTGCAGGCCGGTGAAGTCCACTTTCGACAACGATGTGCAGTTGGAGAGAAACCCGCCACCAATCGTGGTGACTGCTTGCAGGCCGGTGAAGTCCACTTTCGACAACGTTGTGCAGTAGGAGAGAAAATTGTCACCAATCGTGGTGACTGATTGCAGGCCGGTGAAGTCCACTTTCGACAACGTTGTGCAGTTGGAGAGAAACCTTTCATCAATCGTGGTGACGCAGGGTAATGCAGGCAGGTGCAGTGTGATGCCACAGTTGTCATCCACATTGGGTACGCAACTGAAACCAATGCGCGTTACGTCACTACGTGAGAAGAAGCCGTATGGAATCTCAGTCGCAACTTCTGCCTGAAGAAGCAAGCTGGCCACCTTCGGATCCTCCACCTGCTGCAACCTTTCTGCTGTGATGTTTGTCTCACCCAATGCATGAAGAGCTGATATGGCTTCGTACTTCGTCGACTTCGTCAACACGACTGTGTCTCCAGCACTCAGTTCTGTGATGTCCTCTCCTTCCTCCTTCCCTCCGAAGCCCATGCGGAAGCTGTCTTCGCACAACCCTGTTGCAGTCGCCACCTTCTCCCGCATGGTCTCCGTTGTGTCGTTCTCACCCACCTCAATCACGAAGTCCTTCCCCAATCCCTGAATAGTCAGCTCCATTTTATGTGTCTCTTGATGTATCTCTGCGGGTGGGTTGTATCCAGGCCTAATGCTAACTTTGGGGGAGGGGGGGGAAAAGTGAACCAACAGAAAAATGCACTTTCTATTACATGTTCCAACTGCGGCACTGTAATCACTGTGTAGCGCATACAATGAAAAAAGCAGATACCCCTTGGCTACCTCTACCAAACAACACAGCTGAGAAGCTTAACATGGCTGCTATCAAAGCTGGTGCTAAAAAGCCTGGCGCTAAAACCCAAAAAGTTGTGCCAAAGCTACGGCAGAGCAGACTTGTCTTTGCTGTCAAGAAGGAGACTGTGAGTAGGGAGTACTGTTCTTACAACTGCAGGGCGGCGGCAGGGGCGGCAGTGGTGGGGTCGCAGTATGCACTGCTGTGTCCTTCTTTCAATTTCCCTTCGTCCTGAAGATGCGGGCGCAGACGCCCACCCAATGCTCCCAATCATCACTGAAACAAAAAGCACACCACCCCCTCTTTTATTTCAATAAAGATAGATATTCCCCCCCGTTTATAGTCTTTTGAGCAACAAGCAAAGAGGAACGAGTCTCTCGAGCATTTTTAGTAAACACGTAGTATTTGACAAAATGCTCGAGACCCTCGTGAAAAGTCGCGCGTCTGCGTATCCCGCTCCCCGCTTGTTTCCCCCTCTTTTCCCCCCTGTGCTCCACGACACTTTCTGTACTTCAGGCAAACACAACCATATCGTAAATCAAGTCGAAGACAGGGGTTAAGTTTGACCCGGTTTTCCGGTTTTGAAAACCGGGTTTTCCCGGTTTCCGGTTTTTTCAAAAAAAAAAAAAAAAATTGAGATTCGGGATTTTTGAAAAAAAATTTTTTTTGGACCAGACCTGGACCGGACCTGAAGGAAGTCCGGTTCCCACCCACCCCCCCCCCCCCCCCCCCCCCAGCAGCCCAACCTCCTCATATCGAGCAAGAATAAGGGATCGGCGATCATAAAAAAGTAGCGTACCGTGGCTGCGCCTGTGGCGCAGCCAAAATTTATGAGCAGTAGCCCTACCATGCCATAGTTTGGCTGTGAAAATGTTCGATTTTATATCACAGCTGTGAGGAGTATATTAACGCGTTTATTGGCGAAGAGCGACGCCTCAGTTACCTCCCCCTGGCGGATCTTTGTGCCGCACAAACACTGGCTATGGAAGTCAGAAAAAGTCGTTCAAAGAGCTGGTGGGTTTAGACCTGGTAGAATTTTGGGGTCGCTGGCATTTTTTTGTGACTTTTCATCATTATTTTTGTGTGGGTGGGAAAAACCGGAAAAAACCGGAAAAACCGGGATTTGGCGAAAAATAAAAAAGCTAACTTATCCGCTGGTCGAAGAAGAAGAAAAAAAAAAAAAAAAAAAAAAACGAACCTATCAACCAGAGCTCGCGCTAAAGTCCATCCCTCATCCCGGGATTTTTGGGGGTTTTGGTAGGAACGTTTTTTTTTTGCAGTACGGGGATTTCATTAAGAAACCAGAAGTTCTAATATTGTTGAGTAAGACCACCACATAGTGGACTTGCATATACATGTGACCCCGCCGTGGAACGCAATTGGCTCGGAAAGTCAAAAGAAAGAGGAGAAAAAAGAAAAGGAAAAAAAGAAAAAAGTTGGTTACCGTGCGCCTGCGGCGCTGCCTGTTCCCTTCCAGTTTCTACAGGCAAACACTTGCCCCCTTTACCTTACACTGACGGGTTTTGACCAAAACCAAGAACTTGTCCATTTCGGCAAATTGACCCCACCACAGAACGGACGAATTCCGGAAATGCAAATGCCGGTGTTTTCGCGCATTTTCATGTTGCAAGACGTCAGGATCAGGGAGAGAAAATCTGGTTGTGGGATTTACATTGGCCCTCTTTACCCACATGGATTTTGACCAAAACCAAAAAATTGGCCATTTCGGCAAAGTGACCCCACCACAGCGCGGACGGATTCCGGAAATTCCAATCGCGGTATGTTTTCGGGCTGAAAACCCACTGATTTTCAGGAGAAATATTGCTTCCAAATCTCGGAATTTTCCGAATTTTCCTGAAAATGACCCTTGTTTACGAGTATGGGTTCATATTTTGCGAAAATTTAAGTCACTAAAATTTTGTCCATTTTTCCGTATATACCCCACCACAAGCCGGGATTGGCCCGGAAATGCCACAAAACGGGGTTTCCGGGCCTCCCCAGCTAACCTTTTCAAGGAACGTTTTTCCGTACCCGAAATCCATTTTTTCCCCATTTTTTCCCATAATTAGCGCGACCACTGCTATCAACGAATCCGACCGTCGAGCCTTGAACGAAACCTATTATCAACAAAAATACCGGCCTGAGAGCTAGAATCGAAGATTGAACGAAACCTATCAACAAAAAAAAAAAAAAAAAAAAAAATCTAACCTCGCACCTATCCTACCTCCTAATGTCCGACTACCCCGGCATTGACGCGGTGGACTGGGACGCGATCCCTTTGTCGGTGGAGGCGGACGACCCCCGCGCAGACGATGTCCCAGGATGCAGCTTTGGCACCTGCACGCAGCAACATGCGGGGGCACGATGCCGCGATTGTGGAAAGGCGTCGTCGGTGACCTGCCTGAAGAAGTGCGTACCGGCACATATCAGGCAGGTGGTGTTAGATAACTTCACCGCCGACACATTCCGATGCCCGGAGTGTTGTTGGAAGAAACACGTCACCCCCACCCCACCCACACAGGAAATTGACCCTGACGACGCATCGTCCGAGGAGGAGACCAATGCAGGAAACAACGCCGTTACAGACACAGACACCACCTCGCAACACTCTTTCCAAGCAATCATGTACAAGCTGGACGAGATGTCAGCCAGGATAGACGCTCTGGAACAACGAATCGACCTAACCCTCCCTCTAAACTTTGCAGCCGACGTGGTGTGCACATGGACAAAGTTGGAGGATAAGAAGATGAGACTGCTGGTTAAGGATGCGGTACGCGCCCATTTTAAAACGGCGACGATACCTGCAGAGTTAAGTGATGCCCCAGATTACGAGATCGATCGAGCACGGAAAATCGACAGCCTACTCTTGACGATAGACACACTGACTGATGACAAGACCTCTCATCCACCCACTATTAAACTTCTCCATACCACCGTTGTGGAGCTCACTTCTCTCATTCACCTGGGAGTCTACGGAAAGGAAGTGAGATTCGAGTACGAGGTGAAGGCGAAGGCGCAAAAGGTCGAAAAATTTGAACCACACATCATGAAGCGACTCCTCGAAGAAATGAAGGCAAAGGGGAAAGAGGCTTTCGACAAAAAGAGGAAAACCCGCGACGATGCCCACCGCGCCTCAAAGTCTTCCGGAGGCAAAAAGGGGAAAGGATGGGACTCGCGAGACAGGGGTGGATACAGAGAAGACCGGGACCGCCAGAGAGACACAAACCGCGAATACAACCGCGACTCCAACCGTGATGCAAACCGTGAGGGGCCCAAGAACGATAAGGCGGGAAAGGGGGGGAACTGACTCCACCCCCTCGAGTCAACTCAAACCACCCCTCTTTCTGTTTTTCCCCCTACACACACTCTTTCCAAACCTTTTGAACCCCAAACCGAAAAAACGAGGCCGCCCACTGAAAGTCGAACCAATTTTGTCCCAACCCCAAAGAGCCGCACTGATGTCCTGCGTGAAGGACACCCTGAAGAAATCCCTCTCGAGAGACAGATGGCAGAACCTGTTGTACCTGTTCCGGAGGTTTCTGGAGTTCAAGCAGAAGTGGGAGGCCTGCACCGGAAACCCCCTGGAGATGGATCTGGCCATTGTGCTGTGGGTCTAGCGCTTGCGAGAGATGGACTGCATCGCCAACAGCAGCGCCCTCCAGTACTCCTACGACATCGTCTCCGCATTGCAACGAATGGCCTACCACAAAATGGCATTCTCAATGCTGTTGGAGGATTACCGGGGGGCATTGAAGAGATTGGGGGCGTTGAAGCCGAAACAGCAGGCAGTACCGGCATGCCCAGAGGAGGTAGAGGAGACACTCCGCCAGACTCCCTCCCCCGTGCTGAAGCTGGCAATCAGCATGTGCTGGCTGGGTGCGGCAAGGGCATCGGATGTGCTGCGGCTGCGTGCGGAGGAGGTGGTGACCCGAGAGGACGGAGTCACCAGCGTGAACTGGGTAACCACGAAATCCGATCCTTTCCGTATCGGCCAACAGACAGGTCTGAACATCGAACACTCCTCCTTTCTCACCCTAAAGAAGCTCCTCAAGACGGCGAAGAGGTCACGAGACACACTCATCTTCAAAGACGTGACGTTCCAACACATCAATACCGCACTAAAGAAAGTGAACCCCACCCTCACCCCGCACTCGTTGAGGCGAGGAGCGTGCTACCAGCTCCTGAAGGAAGGAATGCCGTTGGAGGAAATACAAAAGGTGTCCAGACACAAAACCATAGAGGGGTTGCTGCGATACCTGCCGGCGGCGGGGATAAGGAGAGTTGCGGACACAGCATCACTGTCACAGGCCCTACGCATAAAATTAGACGACTGAACGTCCAGAAATGTTTTCCCCAAAAACAGTTTGGCCCATCGCTTTTCTCCAACTATGACACAGCCCTGACCCCTCCACCGATCCATGATATAAACAAAGATGTTCCAGATGTACAACTCCCGTCCTCTTCCCCTGAAGGTGAAGAATTCGGTCCTCTGCAAATGCTATACGATGAAGCTATTGCTGTCCACTTCAGAGACCGTACCATCAGAAACCCCACATCGAAGACACGATCCCCAGGCTCTGACAGAATTGCTCCCATATGCATGACCCGAATCGACATCCAAAAGCTCAAAGAGATTGACATAAGGGGCGAATTAAGGGGTGAAGCAGGAGAACCATACAACTTGTTAGACATTATCTCCACAAAAACTGTCTTCTGCAAAGTCTTCAGAGAAGATGCCCTCTCCAAACTTACAGCCGACCCACGTCTCAAAAACCGCATATCACGACACATGGGCTCCCATTTTGAAGACCTGCAAAAATACGACGTCCTAGAAAAGGCATCCGGTCCCCAGTCTGTAGTGATGCACGGTTTCACAGTCAAAAAATCATCCGGGGGTTTGAGATTCGTCATGGATGGGAGAAAGCTCAACGACCTCATGGTGCGACCTCCCCAAATGCGACTACCACTCATTACTGACGTGATCAGCAGAATTCTGATACAGAGATGGACCATCCTCACTGACGGACAAAGCTGGTTTTACCAGTTCCCACTCCACAGCGACATACGGCCGTTTTTCGGCATAAATGTGGGGAATGCTCGTGGCGATTTTGTCCATGCGTGGTTAAAGGTTTTATGCATGGGCTGGTCGTTCGCCCCATGTTTGGCACAGAGGACTGCGCGCACGCTTCTACCTGACGAGGAGGGTGTTACATGGGTCGACAACTTCATCTTACTGTCCCAAACACGTGAGGGAGTGGAAGCAAACTACAAGAAATTTCTGAACCGATGCGCTTACGTGAATGCAACCATGCACGCGGACGGGGAGGTATACGGGGTTGCCACACAAAAGTTCACCACCCTTGGGCTTGCTTTCGACCTTACACATCAACGCTACAAATCAGATCCAAAATGGCTCGAAAAATTTTCAAAAAAGGAGGAATGCGACAGGCTCCATACGGCACAGATCACCCCACGAGAGTTCTTCACAGTTTTTGGATCCATTGTGTGGCATTGTTACACTACCAACAGACGCCTCTGTTTTTTAGCCGCCTCTCTCTCCTTCATAGCTGAACTTGCAGCTTTCACTGCTACCGACATTCTCAACTGGGACATACCCGTACCGCTTCGCCCGTCGACACGAACAGAAACCATTGAGAGAACCGCACTGATGAACGTGAACAACTGGATTTACCCACAGCAGAATGTGCCCCGTGTGACAGCGTGGTCAGATGCGTCCTCCCGCGAATGGGCAGCGTTGGTCGAGGGTGACTTTATGAAAGTAGCGCAAGGCATATTCAACAGTGCATGGTCACCTCAACATATTTTCTACAAGGAGCTGTACGCCGCACACCAGGCGGTGGCCTTGGCAGCATCCCTGACGTCCAACGTGAAGCTACACCTGTTCGTGGACAACCTTCCCGCGGTGAAATGCATCGTCAACGGTCACTCGACGAAGTACCGTGCGAACCGCATTCTGCAGAGCCTGTTCGAGACTGCAGAGGCTCGTCACCTCCAAATCTCCTGCTCCTGGGTACCTTCCGAAGAGCAAAAGGCCGACGTTTTCACCCGAGGGAAGAAGGCTGCTGTGGAAGATGTAGTGTTGCTGTGTGTGAACGATTGTGATAGGGTATTCTAATACAGCTTTACGTCGCGCTGCGTCCCCTTCATGGCAAAAGGGTTCGGAGTGGAAGCGAACAACAAACAACTTTTACTTTTTTCCCCCCCGTTTATAGTCTTTTGAGCAACAAGCAAAGAGGAACGAGTCTCTCGAGCATTTTTAGTAAACACGTAGTATTTGACAAAATGCTCGAGACCCTCGTGAAAAGTCGCGCGTCTGCGTATCCCGCTCCCCGCTTGTTTCCCCCTCTTTTCCCCCCTGTGCTCCACGACACTTTCTGTACTTCAGGCAAACACAACCATATCGTAAATCAAGTCGAAGAAGAAGAAAAAAAAGTATAGTGGAGTTCATCCTCGGGTGTCTACACTAATACAACCAAGTTTTCAAAAAAAAAAAAAAAAAAAAAAAAAAAAAAAGTCCACACCCACGAGGCGAGCGTTTTGGCAGGCGCTTGTAAGGACAGCCAAAAGACTTGAATCTGAGTGCAGAAGTGGTGTGGAAGCGAACAACAAACAACTTTTACTTTTTTTAATTCACTTGTTAAATAAAGTTCTAGTGGGGCTCCGTTGGAAAAGGGTAATTTTAATTGTCGATAATTTGTCTCTGTGGAAATAAAACTACTGTATTTTCACTTTTTTTCACTTGTGTTTTTATTTTCTGTGGGAAAATACGTAGGAGCGTGATTTTTTTTTTTTTTTTTTTTTCCACGCCAGTGGCGCAGGGCTATCGGTAAGAGATATGAAATATGATCGCCTTTTTTTAAAAATTTTCAACTTACCTTCCTTCACCCCCCCTGTAAGGGCAACCGTAGGTGAAGTAAGGTATAGTATTGAAATCGATGTGGGGGGGGGGAAAGGGTCAATTTTACAAAACCAGATTTTGAGGAAAATTTTAGCCGAAAATGGGCCCCACGTATAAGCAACCGGGCTCATATTTCTCAAAATTTAAGTGGTCAAAAAATTGTCCAATTTTCGAGATTGACCCCACCACTGCACGGGCGGAGCCCAAAAATGCAAATAAGTACCCTTTTTAATTTGTTCTCTTGAAATGTGTAATTTCATGTTTTCGCGAAAAAATAACGACTGATCCCACAAGGGTTGAAGGAAGGTGGTTGAAAACAACAATAACAACAAGGACAAGTAATTGCTAAGAAAAAAACGGGGTGTGCTGTGGAAAACCCCGCGCGATTTTCGAAACCACCGTAGCATCCTGGCGATTTGCTGGAGGTGCTGATGTGCCTGGTGTGATCGATGTGTTGTAGTCTGTGCATTCTGTGCTTCTTCCGCACTCCAACGACGACGACAATGTGGGGAGCCTGTGGACAAAAACGAGCTGGAACACGCCGAGCCTGCCGAGCCGACGTCCAACAACGCTATCGAGCAGATGGTGCTGGACGGAGAGGACAGCGCCCCTTCTTGAACGTTTCAGATGCTGGCGTCCCAGTGGATCTGGCAGCGTACGAAGAGCGTTAACATACCTGCAGAAGAGCAGAATGCTGGACGTGCTGTAGATTATTTCTACAGGATGGAGTTCCACATCACACCCCGTTTTTTTTCCGATAGCAATTCAGGCTATTTCCTAACTCTGGGGCGTTTTTTCCAAAATTTCGAAAAAGAAATGCAAAAAAAGTGCGGCATTTTTGTGAGGTTTTTTTCCGCCCAAGAGGGCGTTTTGTTGCATTTCCGAGCCAATCCCGGCTTGTGGTGGGGCATATTCGGAAAAATGGACAAAAATTTAGTGACTTAAATTTTCGCAAAATATGAACCCATACTCGTAAACAAGGGTCATTTTCAGGAAAATTCGGAAAATTCCGACATTTGGAAGCAATTTTTCCCCTGAAAAAAAGCAGTGGGTTTTCAGCCCGAAAACATACCGCGATTGGAATTTCCGGAATCCGCCCGCGCTGTGGTGGGGTCACTTTGCCGAAATGGCCAAATTCTTGGTTTTGGTCAAAATCCATGTAGGGTAAAGAGGGCCAAGGTAAATCCCACAACCAAATTTTCTCTCCCTGATCCTGACGTCTTGAAACATGAAAATGCCCGAAAACACCGGCATTTGCATTTCCGGAATCCGTGCGTTGTGTGGTGGGGTCAATTTGCCGAAATGGACAAGTTCTTGGTTTTGGTCAAAATCTGTCAGTGTAAGGTAAAGGGGGCAAGTGTTTGCCTGTAGAAACTGGTAGGGAACAAGAAGCGCCGCAGGCGCACGGTACCCAACTTTTTTTTTTGTACCTTTTCTCCACTTTTGATTGAACGAGCCGATTGCTCTCCACGGTGGGGTCATATGTGTCCAAAAACACTCTAAGGTACTATTATTCTGAAATAAGATTCAATGGTTTCTTAAGGAATCCTCATATCGTGAGATCTCTGAAAACCCTCGAAAACGAACCCCGCCGAGGCGAATTTTTTTTTATACACATGTGCGCAAAAATACTTTTTTCTTGCTTATTTCGCACATTTGGGAGCACGGGACCCCAATATTTTTTTCCCTGGTCACTTTTTCCCAGACAGAAGTGCCCTACCTACCTTCCCCTTAGGCGAAAAAAAAGTGCGGCAACCGGGAAAATTTGGTCGGTAAAAAAAGTGCGGCATTTCCAAAATCTCAAATCCTAAAATCGAAACTCAGATTTAGGAAATAGCCTGTAGCAATTACTTGTTTTTTTTTTTTTTTTTTTTTACCAGGCCAAATATGATCAGAGATGCCCCGCCAACGTGCGGAGCCGAAAGCTCGGAATGGGTTTTTGCCGCTGTACACTGTAGTATACTACCTGAACTGAGTATGTGTATATGTCCGAGCCTCGACCAACACGGACATATGCACGGGGGGGCGTAGGTATTTGGTGTTGTTCATTTACCCTACCACTTTCCGCAATCGATCCGGAAATGCAATTGGGCTCAATTTCGGGTATTTTAGGATGACGACAAAAGTGGGCGTACCCCCTTGTTTAAAGTTTAATGTACACCTTCAAAAAATTTTCCGCTCGCTACGCTCGCGGAGGTACACCTTCAATTTTTTCCCCGCTCGCTTCGCTCGCGGAAGTACACCTTAAAAATTTTCCGCTCGCTACGCTCGCGGAGGTACACCTTAAAATATTTTCCCGCTCGCTGCGCTCGCGGCGGTACACCTTCAAAAAATTTTCCGCTCGCTACGCTCGCGGAGGTACACCTTAAAATATTTTCCCGCTCGCTGCGCTCGCGGAGGTACACCTTCAATTTTTTTCCCGCTCGCTTCGCTCGCGGAAGTAACACCTTAAAAATTTTCCGCTCGCTACGCTCGCAGAGGTACACCTTAAACTTTAAATTTTTGTTACTGGGGGGGGGCGAATAAGAGATCAGGTTGAGATTTTGGGGGTATTTTTTTTTTTTTTTTTTGCATGCAACAGGGTTTTATCTTGAAAAAACATTTTGAAAATTTACCCTGTCTACCCGATCTGGCAAAAAAGTGGTCAAAAAAAATTTTTCGCCTCCGGCGAAAATGTCTTTTTGCTTTTTTTCCCCCAAAAAAAAATTCTTATTTTTGACTTGTCCGTTCGCCTAATAAGAGATGCCACATCTCTTATTCGCCCCCCCCCAGTAACCCCTTAGACCCCAAGCCGTTTTTTGGACCCACTCAGAGATTACGCTCCACGTGTGGAACGTATGGAAATCCATACGTGAATTGTTTTTGAAAAGGTGGAATCCATACGTGTCCATACTTAGGTAATTTGGGTTTTGGATTGGGGCTGGGGTGGGGTAGGTGAGGGGTGGGGCTCCGCCCCCACCTCTCACCTACCCCCTACAGAATCCTATTTGTAGGAGACAATTTTCTATTTTTCCGGAAAAGGAGCGTGCAGCATGGCGAAAGAAAAAAAGTAGCGTACCGTGCGCCTGCGGCGCTAGATTGCAGTACACCCTTCCCGTGACATAGTAGGCAATTTTAATCGCAATTTTTAGAAATGTTGCGTACCGTGGCTTCGCCAGTGCCATGACTGATGATTTCTCCAGTTCTTCGAACTTTCACAGCCCTTCTCAACTAACTTTGCCAGGGAGAGCGCGCACGAAGCGCGAATTGTTTTTGCTTAGAATTGTACGTGTTGAAAATCCATACGTACTTTTTTTTATTTCTGGGGGAGCTGCGTAATCCCTGGACCCACTTTTGAGTTTTGGTTTTTGGGACTTTCCAACCGGTAAAGGGACCCCAGATGCAAATGTTTGATCGTACCTGGCCGCAATTGAAAGATTTTGAACACGGCTTTCAATTCCATTTTTTAAGTACCTATCCCCCCCGTTAGGGGGGTCAGTGGCGTCTAAATCCCTGTACAAATACTGTCACAAACCCATTTTTTTGAAATTTAGGTGAAGAAATCCACCAAAAAGGTCGTACCTGGCCGCAAATCGCCCTGGGGATCACCCAAATATCCCATTAAACCACCTGACAACCTCTACAGAGACTTTCCTGATTAAAAAAAATCGGTTTTTTGTGAAAAAAAGGCCAAAAATGCGTAACGCTCGCGTAACGCTATTGGGTCAATTTTCAACACTTTTCAAAAAAAATATTTGAGGAGACATTAGGCCTTCTAAGCACCCGAAAACCACCTCGGTCCACATCCGGTGGGGTCCCAGGGTGGAAATGTATGGTTTTTGCAGCTTTTAGGGGTCCTGTGTGGGCCCCAGATGTATTCTGTAGTGTCTGAAACACTTAAAAAAGCAGTACTGCCCTCACTTCTTAGCATGTTTACACACATAAAAACCCCAAAAAAATTGTCCACAGGTTCACATAAGTCCCCAAAACCACTCGAAAGTGATTGCCGGACCCCACTGGGGGTGGAAAAAATTGTTTTCAGATGGTTTTGCCCATTTTGGTGACCTCTGGCTCGAAACCTCTCAGATGTCACACTTCTGTCACACTTCTTCCTCCCGGCTAAAATGTGGTTTTTGTGTATAAAAAAAATTCAAAATTTTCAGCAAAGACATGAAAAAAACTGGACTTTTGGCTCCAAAACCCCACGGAAATCACTCCGTGCACACATATGACTGGAAAAAACCACTTTTCCTCTTGTTTTGGGCTATTTCAAATTTTTGAATTTTTTGATAAATCGCCTTGTATCAAATCCCCTCTGAAAAGGGGGAATTTGGGTGAAAACGCGACAAAAAGTGTCGAAAAATCGAGAAAAAAAGTGCCAAAAAGTGCCAAAAAGGCACCAAAACGTAAGAAATAGTCCCACAAATGTGTTTTCTGGGGTGGTTTTGTGTTTTCGGATATTTTTTTTACACTTTTTCATGATTTTTTGGGGGGTGTGACAGAAAAAAGGGTCTCACTGCTCCCCCTAATCCCCCCCGTGGATATGTCCGGACCCATTTTGATGTGTTTTTGCCCGGCACTTTCCTGAAAATTTTCCGGACATATCCACATATGAGGGGAGATGCCCCGCCAACGTCCGGGGCCGTTAATGGGTTTTTGCCCGTAAACCAGGGTCCTAGGTATAGTATACGGAAAATGTGTAACACATTTTCCGTTAAATCCGGTTTTTTTTTTTTTTTTGGGGGGATTTCTTTTTTTTGGGGGGTAGTACCCAGGTGCCCCCCAAAAAATAATCCCAGAAACCGTGGGTCCCTCCTACACTCACTCACAACAGAATTTTTTGCTACCCAAAAAAATCTCAATTTCCCATACAAAAATGCTCGCATTCAGAAGGAAAAGGAAGCATGCATCATGGCGAAAGAAAAAAAGTAGCGTACCGTGCGCCTGCGGCGCAAGCTTACAACAACCCTTCCCATGACATAGTTTGGCTGTAAAAAAAGTGCAATTTTAAGCGTATTTTTTGGAAATGTTGCGTACCGTGGCTTCGCCAGAAACTTTCGTTTTGGCAAAATACGTAAGTAAAATTTACGGAAACTGATGAGAATTACTAGCGACCGTGCCATTTTATGTCAACATTTTTATAAATGTTGCGTACCGTGGCTTCGCCAGGAACTTGGGCGAACCTGTATAGGCCCCCTGCTCCTGAAAAAGAATACAAAGTGTATATTTGTGTCGCTTTTCTAGTCGACTGTCACAGATCATCATCATCATAGGGGTGAGGTTCGGGTGCACGATTCTTTCGTGCCACACATTCTTGGATGATCTCCCCGAGGAGATTGTCCGGCAGTTCGTTGGGAATCGGGTTATCCCTCTCCATTATGCGAAGGATGTCCTCGACTTGACATTACGTATGGGTAGCATCAATTTTTTGGGGCTGTTGTGGGGTAGGAATTTTCCGCGCGCAGCGCGGAAATTTTTTTTCAAAACACATTTTCCGTTTCCCTTTTTTTTTTTTTGGACCTAGAACCCTGCGTAAACTCGTGTTTTTTTTTTTTTTTTTGAAATATGATTTTGAAAGGAGGGTGTCTAAAAAGGTCAAAAATGGAAAAAATGGAAAAAAAGGTAGAAAAATTTGGGGTGTTTTTGACCAAAAAAAGAGTGAGGGGAGTTGGGTCCAGTCATAGGGGAGTATAGCAATTTTTAAAAAATTCTACCAAAAATGCACAGCATTTTTCAAGCACATAGGCAGATTTTCGCTTTTTTACAAAAAATTGAGGAAACCGAAATATCTCATTGTAGCTGTCCTCGAAAACGGCCTCTGAGGTCGGAGCCCAAAAAGGCCCGTTCTTCCTGCGGAAAGTAGTGCGCACACTGTACATATCTCCGAAGATGAACGGTTTCGGCTCGCAGAAACAAACTCAAATTACTTGTAGCTTGCGAGTCTCCGTGTTCTTGAAGTGTGGGGCGTAGAGGGAGAAGGCAGCGATCACATTGAAGTCGTCCATTAAGGATTCAATATTACCCGGAGGTCTGACTTCGGATACTGCCATCCAATGCCATCGCTTTGGGAGAGTGACTTGCCTTGCGTCATCGGATGACTCCAGGGCTTGCGCAAACTTTAAGGTTTCGGGACCGCTTGTGAAAAATAGGGCTCTGGTGCGTGTTGAGGAAGAGGGGAGCCGGTCATCTCCGGAAGCGGTGTTGCTTTGTGAAGCCTCCCGCTGACCACCTGTGAAACCGCCTCAATCGCGTGATTCGTGATCGCTGTGATTGCTCCTTCGTGTCTGAGGAGTATTGGAGCACCCTCCGCTTGATGGCAGACGGCGTATGTCCTGGCGCAGACGCTTGGGGCCACACACCCTCGGTGCTACAGGATCTTGAGGGTTTGACGCACTGTTGGCTGCGTGCTCGGTGGGTCACAAGAAGGGGTTGAAGCTTGTAGACACCAGCACCGGCACGAGTCAAGTCACAAGGAGCTTAGGAGAACTGACGTGTGGTGGGGAAGGTTCCCTCCTACCGTCCGGACTTGGCGGTCTGCACCCCCATCCTCGTCAAGAATTGGCTAGAGCACATGGCACCCAGAGCAGTGACCGGTCCGACGGTCGCACGTGAGCGTCGCTCCTCCGGAAGCTGGTGGCCCAAGTGGCCCAAGTCCACACGGACTAGAGGCCGCCGATGAGCAGGAAACTGCAGGAGGGCATGCCACAAGGGCTAACGAAACCATGGTAATGGTCCTATGTGGGGTTACAGACGTGTATATGGTGTAACCACAGATGCTCAAAACACCCGATTTTTACGTTTTTTTGCATTTTTCGGTGCCCCAAGACCCACCCCAGGGGTCTAAAAATTTTTCGAAAAAAAAATTTTTTTTTTCAGATTTTGCTAAGGTAAAATGTGACTGTGAAAATGATCCTCAAAATAGAGGATCCTCCAAATTCCCGTTTTTCCCTTTTTTCCCCTTTCCCCTTAGTCATTTTTCCCGTTGCCTTGTCGAAAAAAAATTTTTTGGGTCAAAAAAAAAAAGTGAAATTTTTTCACAAATTTCGATCCTACGACCACCCACAGGTGACGAAAACTCGGTTTTTTTGAAAAAAAAAATTTTTTTTTTGGTCAAACACGGCCTTGCCTAGCCACTTTTGGGTATAGTATAGGCTTCTTCAGAGACGTGTATTTGGTGTAACCACAGATGGTCAAAACACCCGATTTTTGCGTTTTTTGGCATTTTTCGGTGCCCCCAGACCCACCCCAGGGGGCCAAAAATTTTGCGAAAAAAAAATTTTTTTTCACCTGAAAATTGCCTTGTCAAAAAAAAAAAAATGGCAAAGACAAAGGGAAAAACGGGAGAAAAGGGAAAAACGGGAAATTTGAACACCCTCCAAATATGAAATATGATATATGATGCCCCCCAAAACCCCTTCTTACCGATAGCCCTGCCAGTGGCGTGATTTTTTTTTTTTTTTTTTTCACTGTATTTTTGTACAGGAAAAACAGCATTAATGGATTGCACAACAAATAAGTTACCCTTTTCCAACAGAGCCCCCACTAGAACTTTATGTAACACGCAAATTAAAATCACCTATTCGAATTTTTATACAGTAGTTTATTTTGCGATAATTTCACGCTAATTTTCGATGCTCGTGAGCTCAATTTGCCTCGCTTCGCTCGGCAAATTAACCGCACTCGCATCGAAAATTAGCGTGAAATTATCGCAAAATAAAACTACTGTATAAAAAGTCGAATAAATAGATATTCCCCCCCGTTTATAGTCTTTTGAGCAACAAGCAAAGAGGAACGAGTCTCTCGAGCATTTTTCCTCTATTAGTTCCTTTTTGTGTGTGCAGACACCCGAGGATGCACTCCACTCCACACACCCTCTATCTCTGTCCTCTCCATTGCCCACTACGAACCCACTTGGCAGAGTTTTCTAACAATTCTTCATTTTTCCACAAATCTCTAATCTCACGGAGCACTTGGCTCCTCTTTAACCCTTTATCACGAATTTGTTTTCATCATATCCCTGCACACACAGTTCCATTGTTTCGAGTGAAGTGTTGCTCTGTTGTGGGGTGAGTGTTGAGAAGGAGGAGGAGGGAGGCAAGATACAACAAAATGGGGGGACAACATGCTCGAGAGACTCTTTAATTTTTGTTTGCTAAAAAGACTGCAAAGTGGGAGGAGAAAAACTAAGATTGTTTGTTGTTCGCTTCCAGGGTGCGTCAGCGGTGTGCCCGAGAGGCTGTTGTCTCCAAAGCTAGTCGTGCAGTGCGAAAGGAACCAGCTATCAATACGTCTGGCACTGCGAAGTGATGGCAATAGAGGGACGTCAACCCTGTGCACGAAGGACACCACTCCCGCATATCACCAACACCGCCAAAACAGTGACAATTCTATTCAATTATTTCCAACGCGATGCAGCTTGAGGAAGCCTTTCCCAACCTCTGACACCGTACCACGTAGATACGTCCGGTCGTGTCAACACGCTGCAGTGCGAAAGCAACCAATGTCCAACAGGCACCACCCCTTCCAACCCAGGCAAGTCAAGCACTGTCCACTCGACGCCATAAAGACAATTACCCGATGGAAGTGACACTGCTCGCCTCAGCAACTCACCATACAGAGCAGTAGTGGACCCGAACGCCTGCAACCACCCCCACCCCAACGACCAACAGCAAGGCTTGTGTGCACCCCCTCTCTACAGCACACATGTTCGTGCGTCGTGGAAGCTTTCCAGTGTCTCTGGAAGGCCATTGCGCACGCGTATCTGACGTACCATGTCCGCTGCCGGTGTCTCAAGAGCAAGCGGGTCACCCGGGTACAACGCCCAATGATCAAAGACACTGCTCTGCACCGCCTGTAGCAAGGGAGCAGGTTGTGGGAGGGGAGGGGGAAAGGAGGAA
Source organism: Rhynchopus sp. YZ270_cl-10 (assembly GCA_964035575.1). NCBI lineage: Eukaryota > Euglenozoa > Diplonemea > Diplonemida > Diplonemidae > Rhynchopus > Rhynchopus sp. YZ270_cl-10. The sequence goes on along the minus strand of OZ037839.1, from coordinate 992,764 downwards.
AAACAGAAGTGTAAAGTGCAAAAACCCTCCTGCGTGCAGGAGACAATGGTGGCTGTACACAAAGCCAGATAGTGCTGATGAAAAGCTTTACCGCTCTTCTTTTCCCCCCACTGAAATAGTGAATGTAGTGACTGTAAACTTCTAAACTGCAAAAGGGGAGGTGCACCGTACGTGGTTGTCTGCTTCTTATTGCCGGGGGCCTGATATTTGAAACAAAAAGCAACATATATTATTTGCGCTCCTGGATCGTGCCATACCTGTCCCCCAGTTTTGTTGCGAAGCTCCGCAGAAAGCCCGATGGACTCTGTTGCAGGAAGGTGTGCACGGACCTGCAGGGAGAAGGGTAGAAAGAAAGATATCTAGACTCGCTCTATAAAGTGCATCTTGCACAGGTGGCAGTGCTGTTCTAACTATTTATCAAAAAAAAGGGGGAAATAGAAACTTAACACTCATCACACAAAAACCCCAAGGTTTGTGGTGAAACGCACACCTGTTTGGTGAGGAGTGGCTCTGCAGCGCGGTTCGTCCCCAGAACCGCAAAGTCTGTTCAAAATGCTTTGTTTGTATTTCCTCCTTCATTTCATGAGACGACTGAAGAAAACTTTATCCACGAAAAGACAGACTGGTAACGTGTACCCCACTCCAAAAAGTAAAAATACAAAAAACCCCCAACCTCAGCCCTTTGATTCATACATTGAACATAGTACCGCGGGTGCTCTCTCCAAGGACCGTGCATCTTCGTTGTTGCAGAGTTGTGTAGACGGAGTCGATTGATGTGAGTGTGGTGGTCACATCCAGACGGAAGATCGGCACCATCAACCGCGGCGCTGCCGTGAGAATGCAGGCACGCGCTGCACCCCGCATGGTGGGAATGATCTGTCCTGCACCACGGTGGATAGCATCTGCGTGCAACGTCGCATGCTCGATGTCCACCCGCACCCCTCTCATCACCTCCCCACACAACACACCCTCCCCCGTCAGCCACGTCCACGCCGCCCCAACTGAGTCTTTCAGCTCCTGCATATATTGCACACCCTTCGTAACATCGACCACAACATTCGGCCCTCCGGCCGGCCCAAAGCACCATACCGGTGTTTTGTATGTCCCCTCTTCAATCTGTGTGCAGACAGCGTCTGGTAGAGGAAAGCCTTTGCAGTACAATACGTTGTGTCTGTTGGGTGACATTGCGGTGCATTGACGGTTGCTTGCTTCGGTGATGGTTTCGCGAAGTCGGATGGAAATATCGGAGACTGTAAAGCACGGTGCTTTGTAGTCTGCACTGCGAAGACGCGCCAGGCAGTGAAGTACCGCATCTTCTGTAGAACCGGCAACCATGTGAACACCCGCTTCCGATACTGCAATGTCGGCAGTATGTTCACAACTCGCCGCCTTCTTCAGTGCATAAACCAAACGTGGAAGATCCTGAACCTCACACACAACCTCAGCCTGCACCACACTGACACCCCCTACATCGCTCTTCAACGGACACACCACCCCATCCGACACCGTTGCCCCCACCTTCACATTCAGATCCAATGCACAAAGGTTCCCACAAACCAACCTCCCCACCGGATGATGCCATTTTCCAAACACCGCCACCATGCTTCCTTGCTTGATATGGTCTCTTCCGGCGCGAAGCTTTTCCCCGCGGGAGACTGTTCCGGAAAATACTCTGCCAAATGCGAAGAGACGTCCGTCATATGGGACAACAGATGCGATGAAGAGGGTGAGAGGTGCGGTGGGACTGCAGTGGCTGACACCGAGGTATCCGGGGTCGTGGATGTCAATGGTGCTGTCGTCGTAGAGCAGGGGTGTGCGGTAGGTCTGAGCCTCAAGGGGGGAGGGGAGGGCAGTGACAACAGCGTGGAGGAGCTGTTTGGAAGGCAGCAGTTTCTTGAGAATGGCTTGAAGACGGCGTGACGGGGTCAGGTCACGTTGTGTCCTGTTCACAGTGATCTTCAGACTGCGCAGCATCCGTGCCAGCTTCTCCTCCTTCCCATTCAACACCGCCTCCGCCAACCCCCACAACGGCTCCAAACAGAACTGACAAAACCCCCTCTCCCCGCTCCCCGAATCCTCCCCCCACCTCTTCGTCTTAGCATCATAGAAATGATCCCCCCAAATCCGGTTCAGAAGTTTGCTTTCATTCATCTCCAATTTCTTAGAATACAATCCCACAAAATCTTTCAGCGTAAACGACCAAGACCCGAGACCCGACCCAAAAACGACGTTACCGAGGGACGGATGGAGTTCGGTATGGGCATCATCATTGTAGAGTGAGGTGACGTCATTGGTGGAGGCAATGGTCCTAAGACAGCGCTGGTAGGTGGCTTCAGGGGTGCCAGAGGCGAGGGGGACATCAAGTTTGTTGAGCATAAGCAAGGGGCGGATGCGGAGTGCGAGGGCACTGCGCAGGAGTGTCGCGGTCTGTGTGGGGAGGGCGTCGCCTGGGAGCCTGTCTGTGGAGACAGCTTCGCATGAGGGGGTGTGGTTTGAGGTGCTGTCCCCATCACCCACGCTCACGACAATAACAGCGCCGTCGCATATGCGCAGCGTGGTGTGCACACCATGTGCCACGTCCTCCTCACACAACCCAATCACATTAACCAAGAACCCCTCCCCATCATCGTAATGCAGACCGACGCTGGGTGACGGCTGGTCGTAGCGCTGAGGGGGTGGGGGTGGGGTGGGTGATGAGGACAAGCGGTTTTCAACAATAAAATTGATTGGGTTCTCTCTGTTGGCTTTTGTTATGCTTTTTTGCCGGAAAAAGGCATTGCGTTGAGAGGGTGACAGCGTACTTTTTGGTGCATTGAGCAGTAGATCGGGGTCCGCAACTTTTTTTTTTTTATTATTTATTTTCTTTTTGAGCAGCATACGTCTCGCGAGTCACAGCGACGGTCAATTATACGACCACGTGGCTCCGTAATTGAATATTCTGCGGCAAGGCATTTGGCAAGGGTGCTCCGTCCGTGGCCAACATCGCCCAGGAAACAACTGCCAAGCAAGGGAAGGGGAAGGGGGTGTATGTGGAATTCTTAAGGTAAGAGAGAAGCAAAGCAGAACACCACACCACCCTAACCCAACTGGAGGGCAGTTCGTCTGCTGCCATGCCATCGAACCCCCCCTCCCCGAGTACCCAAAAATCTCCAAAATCCGCCAAACCTATTTGGCCGCCAACATATTTTTGGACCACTGTTACGCCACTGCTGCAGTACACCCAGGAAACCCGAGGACATACATATGACGACTGCGATCGGGACATTCCAACAAAGACTGCACATCTGCGGCACTCATTTCTGGCATATTTCCCCCACACAAAGACCCTTCGACTCTGAAGAAAAGGATAAGGGTAAGGATGTTCGCATCACCGTGCTTGGTCACAGAAAATGCAAGAGGGATGTGCCTCACGTAGCATGGACCACTGACGTGGTAGAGTAGAGTGACTGTACAGTGATCCAAGGTGTGTGTTGTGTGGCTTTTTAATAAAGGAGCACGTCTGGCTATGGGTCGCTTGTGTACCATCCATCTGCATTCGTGAGGTGAGTTGTTACAAACTCGTTACCGTGAAGGACTGTTGTTGTTATCTTCATTGCAACGAGAGCAGCACTGATAAGCGAGCAAGAGAAGGGGTGTGGCACTAAAGGCTTTTGTTTTACTCAGTAGCGGGGGAGGGGTTGAGAAGGAGGAGGAGGGAGGCAGGATACAATAAAATAGCTTTCTCGTTTGTTTTTCACTCATCCCCAGCCTGACACATATGTGGAGTGGAAAAGACTTTGGGCTGACAGGTTGTTCATAAAAAGTGGTGGGGACACTCCAGTTTGTCAGAGTTGTGCACCAAACCTGCCAAACATTTTACCCCAGCTCTCAAAAGTGTACCCAAAAATGCAGTTCAATACGTTCACCGAAGTGTTCTTCACACAAACCCCCAAACCCCTCTGTTCATCCAGCTTGTCCTGCGCCTGTTTATGCTGCCCCCAACTCTCCAAATCCTCTTTTTGTTCCTCTTTTTTGTCCTCTTGTGCTTGCATCAATCCCTTCCCTCTCTTGTCCTGCTTTCAATGCAATACATTGTCTTGCACTTCCAGACACGTCTGTTCGTACTGCCTCAAAAGCTTCTATCCGCACATCTTCGAACTGTTCCGTAAACCTTGCGTAAATCTCACGCACACGTACATAGAAGGCCTCCTTGTAGTTGCTCATTCTAGGGTCTCCATTCGGGAGAGACAACATCTCGTCAATGTCGATGTTGCCTGGCAAGACGACTGTTGTGAGTGCGTTGCAGTTGAACAGTATGTCATGATGGATCTCTGTGTCCCTGCCAAAACCTGACATGTCCAGCGTGGTCAAGGATGTGCACTCTTGCAGGAAATTAGCATCAATCCGCCGAACATTGCTCATTCCTGAGAAGTCTGCTGTTGTCAACGCGGAACACTCTTGCATCCAGCAGTCCTCAATGTGTGTGATGCTGCCCAAAGCTGAAAGGTCGATGATTCCCAGCGAAGTGCAGCCCCAGAGAAAGCCGTTACCCACCTTCACAACTTTGTGTAGTGCTGTCAAGTCAATCGTTTCCAACGAGGTGCAGTACGCACAAAAATCGTTCCCAATTTCCGTCACATTTGTCATCCCTGAAAAGCTGATGGTGGTCAACGACTTGCAGTTGAAGAAAAGCTTGGATCCGATCTTCGTGACACTGCAAAAAGCTGACAAATCAATGCTTGCCAACGAGGTGCAGCTCATGAGGAAGTGGTCCTCAATGTGCGTGATTCTGCGCCATCCTGAGATGTCAATCCTTTTCAACGACTCGCAGTTGAAAAGAAAGTATGTACCAACCTTCGTCACACTCGTCATATGGGATAAGTCAAGCTTTGTGACGCCACTTCCTTGGAGGAACGACTCCCCTATCACCGTCACACCAGTGAACCCTGACACGTCAAGGCTTGTCAACGATGTGCAGTAAGAGAGACAGCCATACCCGATGTGCGTAACGTTGCACAATCCCGACAAGTCAACAGTTTCCACCGACGCACACCCGGAGAGGAAGCCGTCCTTAATTCGTGTCACACCAGACACAGCAGAGAGATCAAGTCTCGTAAACGATGCATCGCTCAAGAACCGGTCAGGAATAACAGTCGCAACCTCCGCCTGAAGAAGCAGAGAAGCCACCTCAGGATCCCTCACAGTCGCCAACCTCGCTTCGGAAATGTCTGTCTCACCCAAGGCACGAAGTTCCTCAACAGATTGGTACTTGGTAGTTTTCGTCAACACGACTGTGTCTCCAGCACTCAGTTCTGTGATGTCCTCTCCTTCCTCCTTCCCTCCGAAGCCCATGCGGAAGCTGTCTTCGCACAACCCTGTTGCAGACGCCACCTTCTGCCGCATCGTCTCCGTTGTGTCGTTCTCACCCACCTCAATCACGAATTTGTTGTCATGATATCCTTGCACACACAGTTCCATTGTTTCGAGTGACGTGTTGCTCTGTTGTGGGGTGGTGTTGAGAAGGACGAGGAGGGAGGCAACATACAACAAAACGGGGGGACAACATGCTCGAGAGACTCGGGGTTGGCAAAGGAGAACTCTGTGGGATAAAGAGGGGAGAAGTTCACCAAAATGAAAATAGACGCACAAAAGCTTGAAAAAGGCTGAACATTAACTCCCCAAAGAACCCCCCAAAGTAGCACGTTGCATTCGGTTAATGATCTCTCTTTGTACTGTGCTTTGAAAAGCGTTGGTCCAGAAAAAGGGGCACATTTATTCTGAACCAATAACATTTTTGAAGCACGATAATTTGTATCAACCGAAATGGCAGACAGGACGTTTAAAAGGCACTCCTGAGATTTATCACACCCTGGCTAGGACGGGCGCTTCACACCAGGAGCATACCACAACAAAGGGGCCACCCCATGGGCGAGGACCGACTCCGGTCATGCAGCTCACAACTGGCAAAGAATAAACAACAGCGGAACACCGAATGTGTTTCAGGTATCGTAGCTCGCCAACCTGCGGGCAACAGTATTCGCAAGAGAACAGCTTTGAAACACTTCCCGATGCAAAGAAAACACTCAAAAAACACTCCTTCCCGGAGGGCAAAAAAAGTTCTCTGAGGGGAGGCCTCAAACATAAGGGGGAAAGAATTTTGTAAGATGAAACCTAATTGCTTAGTCTTGGTCCACCTTCGATCGCGATGCATTGTCTTGCACTTCCAGACACGTCTGTTCGTACTGCCTCAAAAGCTTCTATCCGCACATCTTCGAACTATTCCGTAACCTTGCGTAAATCTCACGCACACGTACATAGAAGGCCTCCTTGTAGTTGCTCATTCTAGGGTCTCCATTCGGGAGAGACAACATCTCGTCAATGTCGATGTTGCCTGGCAAGACGACTCTTATGAGTGCGTTGCAGTTGAGCAGGAAGTCGTCCTGGATCTCTGTGTCCCTGTCAAAACCTGACATGTCCAGTATCGTCAAGGATGTGCAATCCTGCAGGAAATATCTACCAATCCGACTAACATTGCTCATTCCTGAGAAGTGTGCTGTTGTCAACGCGGAGCACTCTTGCATCCAGCCGTCCTCAATGTGTGTGATGCTGCGCCATCCTGAGATGTCAAGACTGTCCAACGACTCGCATTGGGAAAGAAAATTTGCACCAACCTCCGCCACACTCGTCATATGGGATAAGTCAAGATTTGTGACGCCAGTTCCTCCTAGGAACGACTTCCCTATCACCGTCACACCAGTGAACCCTGACACGTCAAGGCTTGTCAACGATGTGCAGGAAGAGAGACAGTAGTCCCCGATGTGCGTAACGTTGCACAATCCCGACAAGTCAACAGTTTCCACCGACCTACAACTGTAGAGGAAGCCGTCCTTAATTCGTGTCACACCAGACACAGCAGAGAGATCAAGTCTCGTAAATGATGCTTGCGCCAAGAAGTAGTTCGGAATAACAGTCGCAACCTCCGCCTGAAGAAGCAGAGAAGCCACCTCAGGATCCTTCACAGTCGCCAACCTCGCTTCGGAAATGTCTGTCTCACCCAAGGCACGAAGTTTCTTAACAGATGCGTACTTCGTCGACTTCGTCAACACGACTGTGTCTCCAGCACTCAGTTCTGTGATGTCCTCTCCTTCCTCCTTCCCTCCGAAGCCCATGCGGAAGCTGTCTTCGCACAACCCTGTTGCAGACGCCACCTTCTGCCGCATCGTCTCCGTTGTGTCGTTCTCACCCACCTCAATCACGAATTTGTTTTCATCATATCCCTGCACACACAGTTCCATTGTTTCGAGTGACGTGTTGCTCTGTTGTGGGGTGGTGTTGAGAAGGACGAGGAGGGAGGCAAGATACAACAAAATGGGGGGACAACATGCTCGAGAGACTCGGGGTTGGCAAAGGAGAACTCTGTGGGATAAAGAGGGGAGAAGTTCACCAAAATGAAAATAGACGCACAAAAGCTTGAAAAAGGCTGAACATTAACTCCCCAAAGAACCCCCCAAAGTAGCACGTTGCATTCGGTTAATGATCTCTCTTTGTACTGTGCTTTGAAAAGCGTTGGTCCAGAACAAGATCCACATTTATTCTGAACCAATAACATTTTTGAAGCACGATAATTTGTATCAACCGAAATGGCAGACAGGACGTTTAAAAGGCACTCCTGAGATTTACCACACCCTGGCTAGGACGGGCGCTTCACACCAGGAGCATAACACAACCAAAGGGGCCGCCCCATGGGCTAGGACCGACTCCGGTCATGCAGCTCACAACTTGCAAAGAATAAACAACAGCGGAACACCGAATGTGTTTCAGGTATCGTAGCTCGCCAACCTGCGGGCAACAGTATTCACAAGAGAACAGCTTTGAAACACTGTCCGATGCAAAGAAAACACTCAAAAAACACTCCTTCACGGAGGGCAAAAAAAGATGTCCTCAAACATAAGGGGGAAAGAAAAGTTTGTACGATGAAACCTAATTGCTTAGTCTTGGTCCATCTTCGATCGCAATCGTACCGCACATCATTCAGCTGCACGGCTTTTTGCACAACGGGGTTTGGGGGCTGATGCTGTTTCGAGCATGCGAGTAGTGGTTTGGGATTTGGGGGCACAACCCCAACACCTTATGTCAACGGTTTAGCTGCCTTTTGTGTTTCATTTTGAATACCCGCGTCAAGATGAAGGTCACGAACGCTACCCCCCAGCACCCCGCCACCACGGGAAGAACCCTCCAATACACCTCAGTGTCCTCCTCACTGTCCACACCAAGCATGAGCGGCACGTGCAACGGCAGCACCGTCAGCACCAAGGTCTTCAACGCGAAAAACACATCTGGTATGGGTGTCGGGAAGTTGAGATCCACGAACCCTATACTATACAACGCTGTATCGGCCAAGGTCGTCAACGGCTTTGTGCTTGCAACAAAATCAGGAAAGAGTCTACCAAAAATCATCACAAACACTAAACTGAACACCACGTCTACTCCAAAACATATCCCCCCTGCGAGTGGTGAGACAGCAACCAGGTAAGCATAACCCAACGCCGTAGCTGCAATGACTGGGGCGAAGAAGAGGACGTGCAGGAGGTGCATTGTGTTTGTATCGTTGGCACGCAGGGTAAGCTCCCCTAATGCATCCCCTACGGCGAGCAGGGCTAACGCAACGGAAGCAATCATCAGAAAATCTGCATCCACCGCTTTCGCCACCATCTGCGCTGCCTGCAACACTGCCTGCGGCAGCGCCACTGCATACGCAAATATCATTTTAATCTGCAAGCTCTTCACCCTCGCCGCCTCTACCTCCACACCCTTCACCCTCTTATACACAGCCTGATACGCTGTCCTCAGATGCACCTGATTCAATAAAACCAAATACCACGAGAACTGCATCTCCTGAACCTCGCCCTCATCATTCACAGCTTCATACACCGAGAGAACGTGAGGGGATAGAGACAGCACGCAGGCAGATAAGATGAATGCGAATGACCCAATGGAAATGGAGAGACCAAAGCGGATCAGAACAGCAATGTTGGTTGTGATGTCGAGAAGTCCGAGGATGATGGTGAATGCATCAAAGATGCGAGGCATGCAGGTGGGCACGTCAGGGATGTGAGGGATGTCAGGTACATCAGGTACGTCAGGTATGTCAACACCAGGCAGGTTTACATCAGGCAAGGTGCAGCTCAACTCTACCTCAGGAATGGTGGGTGCAGACAGCGAGGGGGCGTCCGGTAAGCTTCCTGGCAGCTTGACTACCGGGATTGGCTTCACCTGGCATGGTGGGACTGCATCCGGTGCCTCTGGAGCGCGCTTCCGCCGCCGCGCGCCGTCCTGCTGTGCAAACTTCTTCTCCCAGTTTGCACTGGAAGCGCCACAACCCATGCCCCAACAATCTTTGCTTCAATTGTTAGACAAATAATAGGATCCACAAAAGACCGCAAAAAGAAAGTGTGTGTATTAAATGGGTGTCAAGAGGAAAAGCAGTCGCCGGCAAATCTTACTCGCACCCTGTGGTGGTGGGATGGATGGGAAGGGATGGAATGGGTTGCTGAGGTACCGTTCTTTGGTGTGCATCTTTTCGTGCATTGTTGTGCGCATCTATGGCAAGACAAGCTTCCCCCCAGCCCCAAGTCCCAAACCGAATGAGAGTGCCACAGGTGGCTCTCCCACAGCCAGTACCACACCCCAAAGAGAGAGAACTCAGTAAGGACCCTGCCGTCCCAGTTGCCCCTCGGTGTCTTGATCCTCTCGCTCTCCTCACGCTTGCCCATTGTTCACCCAGTTTCCACCAAAATATCGTATCCACTCGAACACCTGTCGCCTGACCACACCTCCCCATCCCTCGGCCGTCCTCCAACCGCACCGCACGACGCTCTGTGCCAGTCGCAGTTGTCGACAACGAATGCGAAGAGATGCTGTGCACAGCGTGAATGCCACATCCTGTGTAGATGAACTCTACCCAAGGCTGCTGACGGGGTGTCAGCAGGCAGACACAAAAGAAGCAACCTTGCAACACCAACGAGCCTCACGCAAAAGAAAGAACGGGACAAAAAGCACCAAGCCATCACGAGTTGAAAGCTCTGCTTTGACCCACCACAGACCCGCTGTGTCCCTCCCATGCTGTCCACAGCACTGCCCCCACCCTCAGCAATACTCCCAATGCTCCCACAGACAGGGAGTAAGCAGCAACAAAACAAGAATCCATCAGGAATCTGAGCCACAGAAGGTGTAAAAAGGAAACACCACCAACCCAATGGCTTCCCTATACCATCATGTGAACGGGGGTGGTACACAACCGCTGATCAGCCGGACGGCAGAAGCTTGCTGGTACTCCCGCTCGCTGCACCCAACTCTTGAACGATTGTCAAAGGAAAAAGGGAGGGAATACCACTTGTGTTCGCATCCCATTGTGATGCACCGAACCCACTGTGGCCGATGATGCAAGGGAATGATTGAAGTATCCAAGTGTCGAGCAAGGCTCAATACACAGCTGTGGAGGGGTGAAAGCAAAACGTTGACACACAGCTAGGGGAGGCAGAGAGGTGCCTTGAGGGGCTCGGGAAAGAGTTAAAAGGTTCGGTACTGTATTTTTTTTTTGTTTCTTCTTTTGAAAACATTGTATTAGTTTGCCAAGAATGAGGCCCACTACTTTTTTCCTTTTTTTCTTTTTTGTTCTTTTGAAAAACTGACAATGTGTCACGTGGACACCTGTGTGAACTCCACGCAAATTTTTTTTCTTGGTATCCATTCACTACTCACATTTTTTTTTTTGTGATCACAGAGCATGGATGTACAAAGTACTTGATTACTTTTTTTTACTTTTTTTGGTGTACTTCAAGTACTTGATCGATTTAAAAAAAAAAGAAAAAAATATTTTTTTCTTGCTTCAAGTACTTTTTTTCCTTCAAGTACTTTCACTTTTTTTGTACTTGATTACTTTTTTTGTTGCATCAAGTACTTGAATTGGCAAAAAAAGTAAAAAAAATGGAAAAGTACTTGAATTTATTCAAGTACTTTTCCATTTTTTTGCCGAATCAAGTACTTGATGCAAAAAAAAAAGTAATCAAGTAAAAAAAAAAAAAAAAAACGGGTCAAGTACTTGAAGTATCAAGTACTGGGATTTTTCTACTTTTTTTTACTTTCTGGAAAAAAGTACTTTGTACATCCATGACAGAGGCCATTTTTTTTGTTTTTTTTGTTTTTGTTTTGTCAGAGCTGAGACCTCCAGCCCTGTTTGTTTTTCTTTTTTTTTCTTTTTTTTTGTTTTTCTTTTTGTTTTTTTTGCATCTACACTGCCCACAATGGGCTTCTTCTTCACTCAACTGTCACCTGAATGGGCTAGGGTTATTGCATACACAGGCACACCTCATACATTGAGAGTGTGGCAAAAACTATTTTCTTTTTTTTTTTTTTTTGCGTTTTGCTTTTTTTTTGTCCAATCGACGATCGTAGTCGATATATAAAAAAAGGGGGTGAACGTCCAATGTATACACACATACACAGGGTAGTCAGATCTATGCAATATACACAGCGTATAGAAATTCTTTCACAACTCTAACTTCGTTGACTCCACACACCGTACTCAGAGCGAGCCATACGCCCTCCCCCACCCCACTCCCTCCTGCATGCGCAGCTTAACCCCAGGGCTAGGATTGACGGGGCAATCTGGGACACACACAGTTCGACAAAAAAAAGGACAACGACGTTGTTGGAGTCCTCGATGGGGTGGGGGGGAAATCGCTCAAGAGGTTCCACTCAAAACTACTACTCAGAATTTCAAAAATACCCCCCCGAGGAACACTGCTTTCTTTCCCTTGCTCCCTTTTTAAAAATTTTCTTCACCGTTTTTTTGGAGACCGTGCATCCCTTTTTGGTGATTTTCGCGCTGTGACTTTGCTTTCATAAGTTACTGCACCTTTGGATCTATGGTAGATTTCTTGACAAGCGAGACAGAGGCCTTCGCAACGATGGCAATGTGTCTGGAAGGCGGCAGATTTGGGGAGAACGAGAAGACAGCCTGCACAGGGGTGCACATCAGTTTCCTCATCACTGCCTTCCTCCCCTTTGTGGAGGACAGACAGGGGTATGAGGTTGTGCGAAAACTGCATGGAGTGTGCCGTTTGTGTGTGCATCCCTGCCAGCACCCTTGAGTACTTATGCGATGCCGTTCTCAGGTGCGCGAACCCCTCCGTGTCGGGGTCCGGCAGCAGGTGGTCAGCCAGACGCAGAAGCACCTCGACGTCCGCTGCCGCGTACTGCAGCGTCGCCTCGGCCAGCGGGCGGCTTCCCCAAGACACCTCGCCCGCGTCGATCCCCGACTTATGTTCCAACAGCTCCGTCATGCGTGCGTCCTTACCCTTCTCCTCGACCTCTGCTATCACCCGTTTAAGCGAACGAACGTGCTTGACGCGTCCAATGTACTCTTTGATGTACAACCTTCCGTTCTCTCTTGGCAAAGCATCGGCAAGTTGTAGGTCGAGAATTCCTGTGTGGAAGGGGGGTGGTTTGAATGGAAGTTTTTGTGAATTTTTTTTTTTGCTGTTTTGTCAGTGTTTTTACTTTTAAAATTTGCGCCAACCGCCATTATCCACTATCAGAGTCCGATGGACTCGAGGGAGAGCCTATAAATTATCGAGCACGAGTCGACCACTATAGACCTCTAAGAAACGGAGTCATTGCTCGCGAACGGTTGTTGCTGCCGATTAGAGACGGGAAACTTCCAAAGGAGGGTGTTGAGCGCAGGACATTGACGGCAGTTAACAGCATGGTTGCCGAAAATCGTCACCCAAATGACGTGCTCAACTGCCTCGGTGGACGTTACTTGAAAGAAGGGACAACACGTGTCCCTACACACAGGCTGTCGAATCCAACATGGATGAGATGTAGGAGGTGTTCCGAACAGATTGCAGATTGCACGATCGAGTTAACCTAACTGAGGAAGAAGTCGACCATGAGACTGCAATAGCCATTCAGAAGATCATTGACAGTGGCAAGCATTTTCAGGACAACGTTGTCAGAACACCCTTCGTGCCGCTGTCGAGGACATGCAACACGACGTTCGCAAGATTATCGTGATAATTGCTAAGGACAAACGCAAGACGTATGGATGAGGGGAGGATTCAAAAGGAAAAAGTGCAAACAGATCTATCATTGGTTTTAAATATGTTTAGTTAATCACACTTCGTGTATGCAATAAAAAAAAATGGACATACCCCCTAATTTGATGTCCAGGAAGCACTCTATCACGTCAGTGTCCATCCTGCAGTCCCAGAGAAGTTTTGTGTGCTCGGTGCTTTCGAAGACCTCGCGCAGGTGGCGTTGGCACACTGGTGGTGTAAGGGCGCGGATGTCGAGCAGGAACACATGCCCGGCCCCTGCTATCTGGATCAGCTCCAACGTGCCCACCCGACTCATGTTTATCCCTTCACAGTCAACTGCAATGACAGATATGGACCGAAGCTTTGTCACTGCGTCGGCAAGATCCGATTCGCACTCCACATACTTTACAAGCATTTTTTCCTCCATTATTTGTGTGTGGGGCTTTTTGGGGAAAAGTGTAGACTGAAAATGTGTGATGATTACCGGACCTCAGAGGAACGAAACCTGCCACATCGTCGCACCCACACGGAAAGTCATTCCAGAAGTTCCCCCAGAAGATAGCCCCAGATAGACCTCAGCACAACAGTCGAATCGCTCTGACCACCATATCTATCTTGAGGCCCCATTGGGGTATGTGGTTACCATGGTCTCCGAGGA